>CASHTH010002505.1:0-63614 GCA_030341885.1 Geodia barretti | reverse complement strand
TTCTCCCTCCCTGCCACGAAGGGGCAGGGAGAACCAAAGCGCAATCGCAACCAAGGGCAGGGCGATGTAGCTGCCAATCTCGCCGGGAGGAGGGTTGGCGACTACCACGGGCTTGAACAGGCCTACACCGATGCGTCCACCCCAGTCCAGCAACTGCAAGAGCAAAGCGAAAGGAACCAGGTAGCGGTATCGCCAGATTACCACCCACGCCAGCAGCGAGAGCAAGAGTTGTTCGAGTCCCCACTGTCCAAATATTGCAATGAGGTTGTTACCGCGCCCTTCATTAGAAGTATCCAGACCGGCAATCACGGTCGCGCCGCCGTCGGGGAGCAGCATGTGAGCGAGGCTCCGCGCCGTTGTAACAACGGTCAGCAGAACGAGGAACCAAAAAGATACAGAGGTTCCCAGATATTCGGTGCCTGGGTGCGGGAACAGCGCCTTGAAATCGCGCATTGTCTGAACCTCCTATGCCAAGGAGTCATGCTTAATGGGAGGAAAGGGCCAAGACCCTGGAAACTGACGCCGAACCCCAATTTTGGCGTACTAGCGCTTTTGTGTAGAGCCAGTCTTAGTCTCTCAAGTTTGTCGGGCGCCCAATTATAGGTCACCCTTCGTCCATTTACCAATCTACCGTGCCACAGACTTTTCTTGACAAGGTTGGGGGCCCTTCCTACAATCCTGTAGTCCGAAAACCCCTTGGCATTTTTGAGCAATAAAAGCTGCGACGGTCTTTTCACCGTCTCAGCGCAACCCGAGCAAGCAAGGAGCCACGAATGTCCTCAGAGATGTTCTCCCCTGGATTCAGCCGTATCGTCAAGCCTAATGCCACTTTGGAAAAGATCTCCGGCGGCCATATTTTTCACCGAAGGCCCCGTATGGAACAACAAGGAGAACTTCCTGGTCTGGACCGACATAATCGACAACAAGATCTGGAAGTGGATTCCCGGGCAGGGCACCAGCATAATCATGCACCCCTCGGGCAAGGCTGACGGGATGTGCTACGACCATGACGGTCGCCTGCTGGTGGCCGGCTGGAGCAGTCGCACCGTGTGGCGGTGGGAGCACGACGGTTCCACCACGGTGCTGGCCTCCCACGTGGACGGCAAGAAGCTGAATACCCCCAACGACATCATCATGAAGTCCGACGGCATAGTATATTTCACCGATCCGTCCAACGGTATCCGCAACGTGGGCATGGAGTCTGAGGACGTTCAGAAGTATGTGGACTACGAGGCGGTGTATAAGCTGGACTTGAGCGACGGCAGCCTGACCCTGCTGGCCGATGACTACATAAACTGCAATGGTCTTTGCTTTTCGCCAGACGAGTCCCTTTTGTATATAAACGATACCGCTCGCCGCCACATAAGGGTTTATGACGTGCTGGAAGACGGTACGATTGGGAATGAGCGTCTGTTTGCCGAATTGTTCCACGACGACCACGGCGCGCCTGACGGCATGAAAGTGGACGTGGAAGGCAACGTGTAC
Organism: Geodia barretti; assembly: GCA_030341885.1. Taxonomy (NCBI): domain Eukaryota; kingdom Metazoa; phylum Porifera; class Demospongiae; order Tetractinellida; family Geodiidae; genus Geodia; species Geodia barretti. The sequence continues at coordinate 62,129 of CASHTH010002505.1, read as the reverse complement.
TGCACGGGCCCCGGCGGAGTGTGGGTGACCGACCCGCAGGGCAACCATCTGGGCCGCTTCCTGATTCCGGAAGACTGCGCCAACTTCGGCTTCGGCGACCCGGACTACCGCACCATCTACTTCACCGCCCGAAGCTCTATCTACCGCATACGGGTGGAGATACCGGGGCTGCCCACTTATCCCATACCCGGGATCAGCAATTAGCCTATATTCAGACCGCTCGTCCTGAGCCCGCCAAAGAATGCATCGCAGGAATCCAATGGCTCGACAGGCTCACCATGAGCGGGTTACTTAGATCAAAGCCGCACACAGGAGACGCCAATGACCTGGGAATTTGAACTGGTGGCCGGACCCAACGGCAATCACGCCGATGGGCCGGTCTGGGACGGGGAGACCTTGCTGTTCACGTCGGTGTCGGTCCCGTCCAACACCATCCACAACAAGATACTGCGGTACGACCCGCGGTCCGGCGAAGTCACCGACTATCGGGGTTGGACCAACCGAGTGGTGGGCCTGGCCTTTTCCGCCGATGGCACCCTGTACGGCTGCCAGAGTGGGGCCCGGCGGATATTGCGCTATAACGGGGACGGGTCGGCATCGGTCATGGCCTACAAGGTCGACGGGAAGTACCACAATCAGCCCAAGGACCTGGCAATAGACAGCCGGGGTCGAATTTGGTTTGCAGACCCGGTTTGGGGCCCCCCGGTGGTGGGAGGGCTGCGTGATTATGAGTTGGCTCCCTATTCCATCGACTACCGCGCCGTGCTCCGTATCGAGTCGCCCAACAAGGATGCCCCCCTTACCCGGATGACCCACGACACGACAACCCCCCTGGACGTAGCTCTGTCGCGGGAAGAGGACATACTCTACGTAGCGGAAAGCAATGATGACTTGGAGGGGAAGCGGGAACTTCGGGCATATCCTATCAACGGTGACGGTTCCCTGGGTGAGTACAAGGTTCTGCACAGTTTTGGCGCCGACTATCGGGGCGTTCACCGGGGCATCAGCGGCATGTGCCTGGATACTGACGGCAACATCATTGCTTGTGCCGGGTCAGAGGGCAGCGGTCCTGGGCCGATGATCTATGTCTTCTCCCCCACCGGACAGGTGCTGGAGACGCACCCCGTTCCAGCAGAGCCTACCAACTGCGCCTTTGGCGGGGCCGGCCTTACCGACCTTTACGTGACCACCACCGAGGGCCACCTTTATCGGGTAAACGGCACGGGACGCCAAGGCTGGGTGCTGTACCCGCAGGTTGGGTAGCTGGTCTCGAAGAGTACGTCAGAATCGTTAGGAGTTTCATTTGCGGCCCGCTGGAGTGTATCTCTTCCGGGATGCAGAGGAGTTTGTCGCAGTCAACGTCATTAGAGAATGAGGTTCCTGGATTCCGCCCTTGGCCGGAATGACGGTTGAAAGGCGAAGGCGCCCGCTGACTGGTGATTAAAGGGCTTTAGAATTAACGTAACCCCAGGAGGGGCCAATGGTAACCGAGGCGTTCACTCCCGATTTTCGCCGGTTGGTTCCTGAAGACGTTGCCTTTTCGAAGGTGGCAACCGGACTTACCTTTACCGAGGGGCCGGTCTGGAACCATCGGGAGGGTTACCTGGCCTGGGTTGACATAATTGGAGACGCAATCTGGAAGTGGGTGCCCGGCGAGGGCAAGAGAATCGCCAAGCGTCCCTCGGCCCACGCCAATGGCATGACCTTCGATAGTGTGGGCCGGTTGGTCATCGCTGGCTGGAGCGGCCGCACGGTCTGGCGCATTGAGCGGGACGGAACTCCCACGACCCTGGCCTCTCACTTCAACGGCGTCAAGTTGAACACGCCGAACGACATCGTTATCAAGTCCGACGGCAACATTTACTTCACCGATCCGTCCAATGGTTGCCACCTGGTGGGGCACCAGGGCGAGGACCTTCAAAAATACCTGGACTACGAGGGCGTGTATAGGTTGGACGCCGCTACTGGCGAACTGACCCTGCTCAATGACGACATGGTATTCCCGAACGGCCTGTGCTTTTCACCGGACGAATCGCTGATGTACGTCAACGACACTACTCGCCACTACATCCGGGTGTTTGACGTGCTGCCCGATGGCACACTGGCCAATCCCCGGCACTTCGCCGACCTGCACGGCGCCGACGTGGGGCATCCCGACGGAATCAAGGTGGATACGGAGGGTAACGTTTATTGCACCGGTCCAGGCGGCGTTTGGGTCATGGACCCGCAGGGCAACCATCTTGGCCTGATCCGTACTCCCGAGCCGTGCCATAACTTCACCATCGGCGGGGAAGACCTGAAGACCATCTTCTTTGCCTGCCGCACCACAATTTACCGGATGGGGATCAAGGCGCGGGGGATTGCGGTGTGCGGGAACTGAAAAGCTCGGCCTCGCAGTTTTAGTCGAACAATTGGGTCCCTTCCAACCACTAACTGGAATCCTCGCAGGTGAACCAATAGCTACCCCACCGCACCGACAGGTACAGTCAAAACGGGGCGGTTAAAGGAGTCAGGCCATGGTCAAGGAAGTCTTCTTCTTCACCGAGATGGGATACACCGCCTACTCGCAGGAAACCGCCGCCAGCTACGGCTATACCAACCTGATGTTCCCCAACGAGAACCTCAGTCCCGAAAAGGCCTCGGAACTTTACAGCATGTACTTCGAGGAACTCCAGTACTGCACCGAAAACGGCTTTGACGGGGTGATGATCAACGAGCACCACAACAACCCTCTTTGTATGATGCCCTCGGTCAACGTCATCGGCGCCGTCCTTTCCAAGCTGACCAAGAAAGGGAAAATCGTATTCCTGGGCAACGTCCTGCCCATCCATGAAAACCCCCTGCGCGTGGCCGAAGAAATTGCCATGATCGACTGCATCTCCGGCGGGCGCGTAGTCTGCGGGTTCGTGCGGGGACTGGGGCAGGAAAGCTGGGCCACCAACACCAACCCGATTTACAACCGGGAGCGGTTCGAGGAAGCCCACGACCTGATAGTTAAGACCTGGACTACGCCGGGCCCCTTCCGCTGGGAGGGCAAGCACTACCACTTCAGGGCGATCAATCCCTGGGCCATGCCCTTACAAAAACCTCACCCGCCCATCTGGATTCCCGGCGTGGCGAGCCCGGAGTCGGTGATCTTCGCCGCCCGCCATCGCTATCCCTATATCGCCCTGGCGCCGCCGCTGGACCTGATGGAAGAAATCTACGACCTGTACGACCGTACCGCTGCCGAAGAGGGTTACACTCCCACGTCGGACAACCGGGGCTACGCCATCCGGGTCAACGTGGCGGACAGCGACGAGCGGGCCTACGAGGAAGGCAAGAAGTTCTTCTGGCAGTTGGGGACGTCCTTTGGTGTGGCCCCCAGGGAATGGCAGGCCCCGCCAGGCTACCTGAGCCGGGCCGCCACGCAGGGTCAACGGCAGCAGCGGCGGGCGACAACCCGGTACGTTAACGCTGAAAGCAATAACGACAACCGGCCAGTAGCCCCCGGCGGGCCACCCCTCAGCTACGAAGAGGCGCACGCCACCTACCAGATTGTTACCGGCAACCCGGATACGGTAATTAAAAAGCTGAAGCACGTTATTGACATAGTGGACCCCAGTTCTCTGGTGCTGTGGGGACGCGAGGGCCCGATGTCCCACGAAACGGCGGTGCGCTGCATTGACCTGCTGGGGCAGGAAGTGATTCGGCGGTTAAGGAATACCAGTCGAAGCGGGGGAAGTAGGGGGCTACTGTAGAAAGTCAGTGAGGAACAGGGGTCTGGTCACCGCTTGCTGGCGTGCAGAATGGTGATGCCGACGAGGTCGTCGCCGTCATAACGGAGGATGATGTCATCGTCGGTCAGTTCGCTATCGGTAGCGGGAACCGATTCCCGGAAATTAACGTACAGAACATCGCCTTCCTCGTCATAAGAGGACCAGAGGCTGCCTCCGGGGCACTGCCGTACCACGGGGATGAGGGACAGGTATTCGTTTAGATTCTTCAAGGCCATAATTGCTTTCTTCGCTGCAGCGATCCTTCCTTGCTAGTTAAGTAGGCTGTAATCACGAAGCCGTCGCAATCGATTTCTTTATATACTACCACGAGCCACTTCCCAGGTTGATATAGCCTGACTGCAAGTAACTCTCCCTCTCCGCCCTCCATAACACGTTCTGCATTTTCTACTGCGGCTAGTACTTTATAACGTAGTTCGCTAAGCTCACTGTGCCTCTCCACTATATGTGTCCACCGTTGATCAGTTAAGCGAATAGGCACACCCCGTCGGGAAGGAGCAATGTCAGGCACCAAAATGCCTCAAGAGCTTGTTATACCAGGTATTATCGATAATTGCTTCCTCCCAAAAAATTTGACTGAGGAAGCCCTCAGCCTATTGGTTAGTGTACCATAAGTATCCTAAATTGTTAATAATAAGAGGCTATCTAATCAAGGACTTTTATAATCTCAAGTTGGAATGGTAAAGTCCAGTTGCTCTTTTCGTTGTGTTCTTCATACCGTATCCAATTCAATGTGCAAATTGCGAGAGGTTATATCCAGCCGGTTTGTATTTCGAGTTTGTCGAATGCATTTTTTAGAAATCCACTGTTTGTTAATGGGGACCTTTCTTCTTCTGCAAGAACTCGATCCCCCTATTGACTCCCCACCCTCAACTACCGATACTTGGGGCGTACAACATAATATTGTGGAGGGAAACATCCTATGACTACCGTAGGAAGCGGAGAATATACTTACGAGCTTGTTGAGAGCTGGGCCAAGCTGCCTGAGGGTGAGACTTTTGGCATGGTCAGCGCCTGCGCTACCGACTCCGAGGGCAATCTCTATGCCTTCCAGCGCAAAGAGCCGCCCATCGTCATCTTCAATCCCGACGGCGAATTTATCGGTTCCTGGGGCCTGAACGCCATCAGCAACCCCCATGGCATCTTCATCAAGGATGACATCGTTTACATCACCGACCGCGAGGACTCGGTGTGCTTGCGCTACACCCTGGACGGCAAGCCCCTGCAGGTAATCGGCGACCGCGGTGTCCACTCCGACACCGGCTGTGAAGTCCCGGGCGAGCTTTGCCCCCGTGCGGCCGGTCCTTTCAACTATCCGGCTGAGCTGGTGCCCGGCGCCGGTGGAGACATGTACGTGGCCGACGGCTACCGCAACGCCCGCGTCCACCGCTTTGCCGCCGACGGCCAGCTCAAGTCCTCCTGGGGCGAGCCCGGCAAGGACACTCCCAACCAGTTCCACCTGGTCCACAGTATGATTGTGGGCGCCGATGGCCTGCTCTATGTCTGTGACCGTGAGAACAATCGGATCCAGATATTCAACGCCGACGGCGAGTACCAGACTATGTGGACGGACGTACTGCGGCCCATGGATATTTCCCAGGACGACAACGGCGTCTTCTGCATCAGCGAGGGCGGACGGGATGCGCGCCAGGGCTGGACCGAGGACACCGATTCCCGCATAAGCCTGATGAACACCAGCGGAGAACTGCTGGCCCGCTGGGTAATCCGCGGCGGCCACGGTTCCTGGATCGCCCCCCACGGCGACATCTACGTGGGTGTGCCCGACGGCGTGGGTGTGGACAAGTACGAGAAGCAGAGCTAAGCGTCTAAGGGGAAAACGGTAAACAATCTGGGGCGGCTTTCGTAGCCGCCCCTTTTTTGCCGGGCAAAAAGAAAGGGCGCCCGATCATCTCAAGCGCCGATTTTGACTGGTTTCAGAAGAAGGTGGCGACCCGGAGCGGACTCGAACCGCCGATCTCTGCCTTGACAGGGCAGTATGTTAACCAACTACACCACCGGGCCATCTAAAAACAATAACGCACTAATGCGTTACCTATTGAGTTTAGGACTTTCCTCCGTTCCATGTCAAGATGCTGAACTGGCTAAAGAGGTTCTCTGTAGACGGCCTGAAGCGCAACACTCTTAGGGGTAACTCGCAGGGTTGCGATGGTCTCATCCACCAATCAACGTAGATTCCTGCCCTGACGACTGGTTAAATACAGTGCGATTCGTGGGGCTGCCCACTTCTCTGGAATTGTCACTTCCTCGGTTGGTAGATTATATTACGGCCTACATTAGCCCGTTACCTGGCATAGGGGGAGACGATATGACTACCGACAACCAAGCAATTCCCAGGCCGCTGGAGGGCCTGCGGGTATTGGATGCCACCCACATCGTGGCAGGGCCCTATTGCGCCATGATTCTGGCCGACATGGGCGCCGAGGTTATCAAGATTGAGCGCACCAGGGTAGGGGAGAGGGCCCGCCTTAATGAGCCCTTCGTCGAGAGTGAAGACGGCCGTAAGGCGAGCGCCCGTTTCCTGGCAATCAACCGGAACAAGAAGAGCATAACCCTGGACCTGCGCAATGCGAGGGGCAAGGAAATCTTTGAGAGTATGATCAAGGAGTCCGACGTTCTGCTGGACAACTGGGGGCCGGGCGCCCTGCGCCGCCTGGGCTTCGGGTTTGAAAGGCTGCGCGAGCTGAATCCCCGCCTGATTTATGCCAGCATCACGGGTTACGGCGACAGCGACGGGCTGCGGGGACCCTACTCGGAGTGGCCGGCCAACAACCCCTGTGTTCAGGGCATGGGCGGGTGGATGGAAATTACCGGCGCTCCTGACGGACCTCCTCAGATGGTGGGAGACAACATTGGGGACTCAGTGCCCGGCGTCTGGACTGCCTTGGGCATCATGATGGCCCTGGAGACCCGTCGCAAGACGGGACGGGGACAGCACGTGGATATGGCAATGTACGACTGCATGGTTGCCCACACCACCAGCATAATGCCCTTCTACCAGGCCAGCGGCCAGATAACTACCCGGGCCCGCGAAAACATGATCACCGCTCAACTGGCTCTGAAGGCGTCTGACGGGTACGCGGTGCTGGCCGGGTCCGGCGGCGGTGGCGGGAAATGGGAAGGACTCTGGAAGTTAATCGGCAGGGAAGACCTGATTGAAGATCGGCGATACCTGGGAGAAGGTATCAGCGGGGAGTTCTATTTCAATTTCATAGTTCCGGCCATTGAAGAGTGGTCGCAGCACGTGCCCAAGCTGGAGATCGCCCAGAAGCTGATCGAACTTGGTTTCTCCATGGGAGTCGTGCAGGATGCTGCCGACCTGGACCAGTGTCCCCACCTGGAGGCTCGCCACATGTTCGTTGAAAGCGGCGATTCTTTGGGGGGCCCGTTCCGTACCGTCAACAATCCCATCCGGCTCACCGAGTCTCCGGACACGGCGGCCAAGGCGCCGCCCCTGCTGGGCGAAGACAACGATGAAATTCTGTGCAGCATAGGGGGTGTTACCCCGGAGGAATTGGTGAAGTTGCGGGAAGAAGGGGTGGTGTAGGAGAAATTGGAAGGCCGCCTGAGACGAGGCAACCGTTTCTTTCTTTGGGAATGGTGAGAACATGCTTAGAGCGGAACGAAGAGCGGAAAAGCACACCAGGCGCATAGAGAAAAAGCGCCGCAAGAGCAATCGCAAGGCTTTGCAGGTCATAATTGATGCAGGCGCCAAGCGTCGTACCAAGCCCGCCCGCATTGGGAGAAGGGTTGAGTAATCCCAAGGCGGGGACTACAATTGCCGTGGTCATGCAGGTACCAACCGCTAACAATAATACTTCGGAGTGAACCCCGTTGTTTCAAGCCCCCAGAGGCACCGCCGACCTTCTTCCTGAAGAACAGAAGTACCGCCGCTATATAGAATCCAAGGCCGTAGCCCTGGCCCGCAGCTATGGGTACGGGCGTATTGACAGCCCTGTCTTTGAAGACGCCGGGCTGTTTGTACGTTCTGTGGGAGAAGGCACCGATATCGTCGAGAAAGAGATGTATACCTTCGAGGACCGGGGAGGCGACCAGGTTACTCTCAGGCCTGAAGGTACAGCCCCCGTTTGCCGCGCTTATCTTGAGCACGGGATGCACAATCTGCCCCAACCGGTGCGGATGTATTACTTCTGCCCGGTGTTTCGCTACGAGCGTCCCCAGGCGGGCCGGTTCCGGCAGCATCACCAGTTCGGCGTGGAAGTATTGGGGGATGCCAACCCGGCGGTCGACGCAGAGGTCATCGAATTGGCCTGGCGGTTGATGCACTCACTGGGCCTGACCGATATTCGCCTTTTCGTCAACAGCATCGGCGACAAGGAAAGCCGTCCCCGATATGTAGAGGAACTGAAGTCCTACTATGGCCAGAGGCACGACATCCTCTGCGAGGATTGCCGCAGCCGGCTTGACCGCAATCCCCTCCGGTTGCTGGACTGTAAGGTCGAAAAATGCCGCGCCATTGGTGAGGACGCTCCCCGCTCGGTAGACCACCTGGACGACGAAAGTCTCGATCACTGGACCAGGCTGCAGGATTACCTCACTGCAATGGATATACCATTTCAGATTGACCATCGCCTGGTGCGCGGTTTGGACTACTATTCGAGGACAGTTTTTGAGATTCAGCCGGTGGAGGCCGGCGCCCAGTCAACCATTTGCGGCGGCGGCCGCTACGATGGCCTGATCGAACAACTGGGTGGCCGTCCCACCCCTGGTATCGGATTTGGGTCGGGACTGGAGCGGCTGACCCTGAATTTGAAGCGCAGCGGCGTCGAAGTCCCAGATGAACCGGCCCCGTCTTACCTGGTGGCCAATGTGGGAGAGGCGGCCAGGCTGCCTGCCCTGGAGCTGGCTTCCAGCATACGTCGAACGGGCGCGGGTGCCATTCTCAGCAGCGGTGCCCGGGCATTGCGGGGCCAGATGCGCCAAGCTAATTCGCTGGGTATTCCTTACGTGGTAATCCTGGGCGACGATGAAATAGCGCGGGGTGAAGTGGTAGTTCGCGACATGCAAACTTCATCCCAGGAAACCAGGCCCATGTCGGAGTTCTTGCAGTCGCTGGCCTCAAGCTAGGAATATCTGCCTCTCCAAGAAATGCCCAAACTTCAAAATGCTTTCTCTTCCCAAGCCTTGCAAGCGGTGGGTTGCGGACCATCCGCAATTTTCTCGGTTCCAATACGCTGGTTGTTTCATTGGCTTTTGTGGTTATCCTTGTATCCTGTGGCGAGTGGATTGGTGGCCGTTCTACCGGCGACGCATACCGAGAAACTGAGACGGAAAGGGAGTTCAAACTGGCCCCTTTAGGCTTGGGTCCGGTACTTAGCACTCTTCCACCAATTCCCACTCCGCTGGCTTTGCCGAGGGCACAGTCCACCAACCCCATAGTTTTGGTGCCTGAAGACTTTGCTCGCCGCAGTCCAACAGTTCTCCAAACTGCCACACCTTTACCCGAGTCGCCGGAGACCCAAGTCGATAACGTGCCCACTGCGGAGCCTGCCCCTGTTGCACCGCTGCCTGAGGAGTCTCCCGCTGCTCCGAAATCCACTCCATCCACAGGGGGATTGTTCCCTACCTTATTCCCGGGAGCCACGCCCATTCCCAGCTCCACAATTGAGCAAGTCGGCGTTCCGACTGTAACCGCAACTCCGCCCGTCACACTAACACCTACGGTAATGATTACTCCCACCCCGACCCTGACACCGACTCCGACAGGGACGCCAACGTTGACTCCTACACCCACCCTCACGCCTACTCCAACAGTAACTCCTTTGCCGGAACTAACCGTGGCCATCGCCCTGGAAACAGCCGCGACTGAGGTCCGCGAGGGAGAAGAGTTTGATGTCATTGTTCAGGTAAGTGCCGGCGTTACCAATCGCGTGGATACAGTGCAGGTCTATCTGGACTTTGACGCTACTAAACTGGAGGCCATTTCTCTGGCGTCCGGCGGGCGACTGGAGTACCAGTTGCAGTCTGTCCTGGACAATTCCGGCGGAAGAGTGGCCTATGCAGCTGGGACATTGGGTGACGCTCGGGAACTTCCCTTTACCCTTGGTACGTTGACCTTCAGGGCCAAAGCCGATAGCGGAGGACGGGAAGTGTCCATACAATTTGCTCCCTTGAGAGCACCCCGGCAAACCAAGGCGATCAACAGGGGACTAAATGTTACAGGCCAATTAATACCTGTTGGGGTAGTTGTCCGATAGCTGCGCAGGTATGCGGCGGGAGGTGGGTCAGTTCTGGCGCTGGCGGAAAGGAATCTACTGACAATTGCTGGTTGACTAACCACACACATTATTAGAACATTTGAGTCAACTCAGGGAGGGAAAGGAAGCTATTGATTCCCGACTCAACCCGATTCGTAAAGGAGCACTCAAATGCAGGAAACTCTGGCCAAAGGAATGAATGTTTACTACCGAGGATTCGTCATTCACGAAGATGTGCCCAAGATTTGCTACACGATTTATGATCGACGGCCAGACCGGGTGGAACTGGCAACGGTAGGTACCTCCCGCGAAGCAATGAAATGGGTGGACTCGCGCATTTCGATAGAGGAGAAACTCAAGGACAGCCAGGTTACGATACAAGAGATCCTACTGCTGGCAAGGGGGTCGATGGCGGCCTGATTAACCTTGGGTCCGGTACTTAGCGTGACCGGCCCAACGGCTATCAGAGTTCAAGGAATCAGAATTTCAGACAAAATGTCAGGTCGAGCGCCAATATGTTGTCATGATTCTTCTTGCCGTAGTATGCCATACTAGGTATCATGTTATGGAACAATAGGAACCTGCAGGTCGCTAGGGAACTGCAGGTTCCTGACAGTGCTACGGTTGATTTGTTTAAGGCAGGAGGAGATCATGCTTATACAGTTCAGCAAAAAGAAGATTCTGTTTGTTCTGCTCCCCATATTGACCCTGATGTTACTTGGGTGCCCTGCTCCAGAAACAATTGTAGAAGAGCGTGAGGTTATTAAAGAAGTTCCCGTTGACGTTGTAAGGGAAGTAGAGGTTGTAAGAGAAGTCCCCATGGAGGTGGTCAGAGAGGTACCTGTAGAAGTCCCCGTAGAAGTGCCGGTAACGGTCATGGAACAGGTAGAAGTTGTGAGGGAAGTTCCTATCGAGGTACCAGTAGAGGTTGTCGCAACCCCCACTGCTGGTCCGCCAATGGCCCCGATGGAACCCTATGTTATCGGAGCAATGGATGCGGTGACCGGCATTGGCGAGAGCTACGGCACTGTAATTGTGCAGGCTAAGCAGATGGCGATTGATGATATCAATGCGGCAGGCGGCGTCGACGGTCGTCCGCTGCGCTTGATTATTGAAGACTCAAGATGTAACGGGCAGGACTCGATAACTGCTTACAAGAAGCTCACCGACGTGGACGGCGTAAAAATCATTCTGGGAACTACATGCAGTGGCGCCATGCTGGGCGCCGCCCCACTGGCAGAAGAAGACGGGGTAGTACTCTTCTCCGCTTCTGCAACCAGTCCGGACATTGAAGATGCAGGAGACTACATTTTCCGGACCGCCATAAATGACGCCAAACTGGGCGTGGACGCCGGTAACGCAATGTGGGTAGATGGCGTACGCAACCTGGTTACGATAAACGAGATCACTGACTATGCCGAAGGTGTCCAGAAGACCTCAGTTGAACGGTTTGAAGAACTGGGAGGCGTGGTAGTAGCCTCGGAAAAATACTCTTCGGACGTAACCGACTTCAGGACCCAGCTAACCAAACTATTCGCCGAGAATCCGGATGCCGTGCTGCTGGCCGCCCAGTCGGAATTTACCGGGGGTACCATCATCAAGCAGGCACGAGAGCTTGGATTTGAGGGGACCTTCTATACCGAAATTGTGGCGACCGGTACTACCGCGCTGGAAATTGCCGGAGAAGCAGCCACCGGGACGAAGTCAATAATTCCCAGTCCAGACCTGGAAACACAGAAAGGCAAGGACTTCCTGTCTAATTTCCGGCAGAGGTACGGTTACGTAACCTTGCCCTGGTTTATCGGCTCAGCCTATGACGACGTCCATATCGCCGCCGAATGTCTAGGCCGTACGGGAGATGACCAGGACGCCGACGGCTTCAGGGATTGCTTGTACGACATCACCTGGAGCGGGGCCATCGGAGATGGATACAGCTTCAACGAAAAGGGAGAAGTTGAAGGCCTGGCCAACGCCGTAATTGAGGTGCTGCCCCTCAGTGAACGGACAGCGGAGAACAACGGGTACAAGGTCCTTGGGCCCGCTCCTTTGCCGTAACCTTCCGGTTACACCGTAGAGATCCAGGGGATTGGTTTGTGACTTGTTAAACCAATCCCCTGACGCTTTTGTACGGGTGATGTGCCAGAGGGAGAAACGAGCCAATTGCCCTAGTTCAACGCACTTTTTAGGGCCGCCTTTCCCGTTGCCCTTTATCGTCAGCTACGTTCGGCGGAGGCGGTAAGTCGTATGAACCAGGGCTGGGCAATGTATTGTAGTGAACCAGCCGATGCCTTCACATTTTCCGTAAGCACCTTGCCTACAGAGCAATTACAGGGTAGGTTAGTCTGGTATTTGGTCTGAAGTGGTTAAAGGATATGGCCTCTTTGCGTAGTCATTTCGCGCGCGCGGACCGGGTGGTCGCCACGGTTCTGGTTATTGCCATATTGGCCTACATCGGCTGGAGAGCAGTTACATCGCCGGAGCAGGCCCTGCAGTTCGGTTTCAATGGAGTTTCCGTAGGCGCGGTGTACGCGCTCATGGCAATAGGGTTTACCCTGGTTTACAGCACGGTGTGGTTCTTTGACTTGTACTATGGCGCGGCCGCCGCGCTGGGCGCCTACGGGGTGTTCTACCTCAGGTCCCAGGAATGGCTCGGCGGTCAATACCAGGTCAATACCCCCGTCGTGAATGTATTCTTCGCGCTGCTCGTCGTTGGTGTCGCTGCCTGGGCAATCTATGCGGTGCTTCGTGGCAGGTTGCGGGGCCGAATCAGCGATACAGTCCTCAAAATCACCGTAGGATTGCTTGCGATTGGCCTCGGAGTTTATACCTGGGCAATTCTGACCTACCCCAGGGAACTTCACCAGGTCTTTGGCCCGGCAGTGGCAATTGCGGTCGGCATCGGTTTTGTATTGATTCTCCGAGCCCTTTACGAGAGGGTGGCAGGCCGAACCGGATTGCGTGTCTGCACTGCAGTTGTCGGCGTTTTGGCAGTGGCCCTGGCCCTGTTTGTAGGAAGCTACATCTTCCACTCACCTGGAAGCAAGCTTTACCTCAGTTGGGTTGTCTCGAGCCTTCTGGCCGGGACGGTCGCGCTGGCGCTTTACCGTGGCCTCTATGTTCATATGCGCCAACGGTCCAGGTCGCCATTGATAATGCTGGTGGCCTCGCTGGGTATCCTGTTGGCGCTGTCCGCTGCAATTTCGATAGTGTTCGCGAGCGCCCCCCGACCCCTCCCCGACCCCTTCGGCACCGTGCCATGGACTATTGGCGGCGCATTCGTCAAGGGGTTTAATTTCTTTGTCGTCGGGGTTGCGATAGCAGGATTCCTGGGATTATACGGCGTGCTGAAGTGGACTTCATTTGGTCGTGCGGTCCGGGCCATTGGCGATGACGAGGAAGTTTCCAAAGTAGTGGGCATCAATACCACTATGATTATCGCCATAGTCTTTTTCGTCGGAGCCATATTTGCGGCAATGGCCGGTATCCTGAGTGGTCACGACACGGCAATTCAACCCCGTATGGGCCTGTTGCTGCTGTTGAAGGGTTGGATAGCTTCCGTCGTAGGCGGGATTGGCAACTTGTACGGGGCAATTCTGGGCGGATTTATCCTGGGCGTCATCGAGCAATTTGCCATTTGGGACCTGGCGGGCGAGTGGAAAGACGTGGTGGCCTTCGTGTTGTTGATCCTTTTCTTGTCTTTCTGGCCCCGGGGACTTCTACCGAGGAAGTGAGCTTGTGCTAACGAGACTCTCGAGTTGGCAAAAAATTACAGCGGCAATACGCAATCCTCGGGATCTGTTGTCGCTTTCAAAGGGCAATATCGAGCTGTGGGCAAATCTGGTTATTATTGCCAGCGCAGTGATATTCATGCTCTGGAAAGGGGCTTCTTTCGGCGTTACCCTGGGAACCGTGTTTGCTATCTGGGCAATGCTGTCGGTCAGCCTGAACCTGGTAGTGGGCTACAGTGGCCTCTTGTCCATCGGGCATATTGGTTTTTTCGGTCTGGGGGCCTATTCCGTTGCCATCCTGACTTCGACCACTTCCTATGAACAACTGCGAACCGGGGCAATTCCTACCTTCGGCTGGCCTTTCTTCGCGGCATTGCCGGTAGCCATATTGGTGGCCGGCCTGGTCGCGCTCCTGGTGGGGCTAGCCTTCAATCGCTTCAGGGACGACATCTATGTCCTGGTCTCCTTCGGATTCGCTATAATTGCCTTCAATGTTTTCCTTAATTTCCGCGTGATCACTCGGGGCGCTTTTGGAATCCACGATGTTGCCAGGCCACAAATTGGTAGCTGGGTGCTTGACTCTGAGCTGGAACTCATGGGTCTGGCTTTCGTGTTTCTGGCGATTGTAGTTGTCATTTCATGGTTCATAGTGTCCTCGTCCTTCGGAAGGGTGCTAACCGCCATCCGGGAGGACGAGCAGGTGGCTGAGGTTTTCGGGTACCACGCCAGCCACTACAAACTTGCCATCTGGGTGATTTCGGCAATGATGGCCGGGTTGGCAGGGGGCATGTTCTCGAGTTGGACCACTTTTATAGACCCCAATTCGTTCATACTTCTGGAATCGGTGCTGCTGGTCTCCATAGTAATCCTGGGTGGATTGGCAACCATCTGGGGGTCATTGCTGGGCGCCCTGGCATTTGTGCTGCTGGAGGAGGGGATGCGTTTTCTGCCTTTCCTGCCTCAGGAGTACGTGGGCCAGGCACGCCAAATTGTGCTGGGGGTCTTGCTGGTCGTGTTGATGATGTTCCGGCCGCAAGGACTGGTTGGGAGGTTCCGGCTATGAGCAGCCCGCATACCGGCGATGCCGAAAACTACATCCTGGAAACAGTGGAGATTTCCAAGTACTTCGGGGCGGTAGCAGCGGTGGACGACCTGAGTATTTCCATACCCAGGCGGGGCGTGACGAGCGTCGTGGGACCCAACGGCTCCGGCAAGTCAACACTGATCAACTTGCTAAGCGGTACGCTGCCCCTGGATGGGGGAATGGTTATAGTCGACGGGCGGGGTCTGAGAACTATCCATGCCTACGAAACGCCCGGCCACAGTATCACCCGCACCTTCCAGGAAATCCGGCTTTTTGATCAGGTTAGCGTCCTGGACAACATCCTGGTGGTACTGACGACCCGAAAGTTTTGGCCTTCCCTGTTCGAACGCACCAATCGCAAATACCGCGAGAGAGCGCAGGAAATCCTCGAAAAGGTCGGCATGTGGGAAAAACGGACTTCGCTGGCCATGGACCTGTCCTACGGCCAACGCAAGCTCCTGGAAATCGGGAGGGCCATGGCCCTCAACGTCAACATCTACCTGTTGGACGAACCCTTCGCCGGCTTGTTTCCTCAAATGCTGGAGCGAGTGAAGGATATTTTGAAAGGGATGCGGGACGAAGGTCGCACCATCATCTTTGTTTCTCACAACATGGACATTGTGCGAGAGATGGCTGATCATCTGATAGTGTTGGACGGCGGAAAGTTGCTTATAGCCGGCCAGGTTGAGGATGTCCTTAATCAGCCGGAGGTAATTTCTGCCTACCTGGGGGCCTGAGCCCGGTCAATACCGCGTTGTTTGATTACTTAGGGGCGAGCTTATGAGCCAAGAGCTTATAGAAACCGTGAACTCTGAAGAATCCGCAAATGGCGAAGAATCAGGAATGCTCTTGGAATTGAGCAACGTGACGGTCCAGTTTGGCGCAGTGGTTGCGCTGGAACAGGCTAACCTGGGTTTGAAACGGGGAGAGTTGGCTGCGGTCATGGGGCCTAACGGTGCCGGAAAGTCCACAGTCTTGAAGGCTATTATGGGACTGGTGCCGGTTACGGCCGGCCAGGTCTTTTGGCGTGGGGCCCCCCTGCAAGCTGCAACCCACGAGATAGTCAAACTGGGCATTTCTTTCGTTCCCCAGGGACGCCGGGTATTCACTCACCTTTCCGTCCTCGAAAACCTGGAGCTGGGCTGCATTTATCTGAACGACAGGGCGGAACAGGCTCGCAGGTTGGAATCGGTGCTGGAACTGTTTCCTTTACTCCACGAAAAGCGGCGGGATATGGCCAGCCAGATGTCCGGAGGCCAGCAGCAAATGCTGGCCTTGGGCCGCGGGCTGATGGCGGCCCCCGAGGTACTTCTGTTGGATGAACCTACGCTGGGTCTGGCCCCCATTATTGTGAAAGAGGTCTTCGAGAAGGTCCACGAGATTAACGAAAAGCTCAAAACGACGATTTTTGTCGTGGAGCACAACATCAAAGGAGTCCTGGATATTGCCAGCCGGGCATACGTGCTGGACCAGGGACGTGTCGTGCATGACGGTACACCCAAGTCGGTCGAGGAGACGAATATTTTGACCGATGT
Source organism: Geodia barretti (assembly GCA_030341885.1). NCBI lineage: Eukaryota > Metazoa > Porifera > Demospongiae > Tetractinellida > Geodiidae > Geodia > Geodia barretti. The sequence continues at coordinate 45,770 of CASHTH010002505.1, read as the reverse complement.
TTTCCTGGGGCGGTTCAGTCACGGCGAAAGAGAAGAGTGGGAATAGGATGCCCTCCTTGTTCAACTTCCTGAAGTTCCCGGCCATACCTGCATGAACAGCTTCCTTCAAAGCCACCGCATCGTGGATCTCAGCCATACACTGGAACCCAACATCCCTTGCTGGCCCGGTGATCCGGTTACGGAATTCGAGACCGTGGCCGAACTGGAAAGGGATGGGTTCTTCCTGCGACGCTTTTCCATGGGAGAGCACACGGGGACTCACCTAAACGTTGCGGCGGGTTTCCACGCCAAAGGCGCAACCATTGACCAGTACCCGCCTTCCGCCTTTGTCGCCCCGGCTGTAGTGATAGACGTGAGAGACGAGGCGGGGTCTAACCCGGATTACATGCTGCGGGTGGACAGACTTCTGGAGTGGGAGCGTCAGAATGGGCCCGTGCCGCCGCGGAGTCTGGCCTTGCTCTATACGGGCTGGCAGGAAAAGTGGGACGACCAGGAGGCTTACTTTGGCGCAGGTGAGGATGGGGAAATGCATTTCCCGGGCTTTGACGCTCAGTCATTGGGAGTACTGCTGACCCAGCGAGGCGTGGCCGGAATTGGTATTGACACTCACGGGGTGGATGGAGGCCTGGACACAACCTTTTCAGCCAACCGCCGGGTGCTGGAACAACCCAGAATCGTTTTGGAAAACCTCTGCAACCTGGACCAGTTGCCTCCCGTCGGCGCAACCTTGGTCATTGGGGCGCTGCGCCTTCAGGGAGGCAGTGGGTCACCTGTATCCGTATTGGCATTCCTGCCATGAAATCGTTGCTTGGGACAACTCCAATGGGCGTACCAGTTTCACCGAGTAAATGCCCGCTGGAGAAAAGTAGTGTTCCGCTTTAGGTGGACTAGCTAAGGGGACAGGGCAACCACAAGGGCTGCCCGTCCGAAGTCCGTTAACCATATCACTCGGACCGCGATGCTACCTGGAGAAAGCGGAGCCAAGCTAGAGCTTGGCCACACCGGCCTTGGCGCAGTCCTCGTCCTGCTGACTGGAACCGCCACCCACGCCACAAGCGCCCTCGATGACGCCATTACGAATGATGGGAACTGCTCCCTGGCCCATTATCATTTCTCCGCCCGACGCTGCATTGATGCCGGCGGGGGTAGGCTGGGTTGCCCGGTCCTGCATCTCGCCGCTGGAGCGGCCAAAGGCGGCGGAAGCCACTGCCTTGCCCTGGCAGCCATAAGCGCTGGCCCAAATGGCCCCGTCCATCCTTTGCATGGCGATTAGTCGGCCTCCGCCATCCACCACTGCCGCGCTGATCTTGATGTCAAATTCCGCTGCCTGGGCCAGAGCCCCCTCAACAATCCGGTTGGCCTCTTCCAGTGTTATTGCCATGTTTCACCTCAATCTGTAAGGATGGCTCATTTTAGCCGAAAGGCACATAGCTGCCAACCGAGAAAGACGCGAGTGAAAACTGGCAGCGCTGGCGGCGGGGAAATCGGCTTTAGAAAAACGCACATGGTGGTATACTGCTTGGGGCGCAAAAGAAAGCGTCGGAGCATGATGGTTTTATGCTTACCAAACGTATAATTCCCTGCCTAGACGTGGACGCCGGCCGGGTGGTCAAAGGCACCAGCTTCGTTAACCTGCGAGACGCGGGAGACCCGGCGGAGTTAGCGGCATTTTATGACCGGGAAGGTGGCGACGAGCTTGTCTTTCTTGACATAACCGCCAGCGCCGATTCACGGAATACCATGGTGGACGTGGTACAGCGGGTGTCGGAGCAGGTATTCATACCGTTAACCGTAGGCGGCGGTATCAGGACACTGGAGGACATGCGCCGGATGCTCAACGCCGGGGCCGACAAGGTGTCAATAAACACGGCGGCCATCAATAGTCCCGATACTATTGCCGACGGCGCCGCCCAGTTCGGCAGCCAGTGCATAGTAGTGGCTATTGACGCCAAACGGGTTAAGGAAGGCGACCCAGAACAGGTGACGGGCGCAAAATGTGCTGACCAGTCCCTTGCTCTGGACGACCAATCGGGTTGGGAAGTCTACACCCGGGGTGGCCGAACTCCAACCGGAATTGACGCAGTCAAGTGGGCACTTCAGGCGGTAGAGCGCGGTTCAGGGGAAATTCTGCTTACCAGCATGGATGCAGATGGGCAGTTGGCTGGCTACGACCTGGAGCTGACCGCAGCCATTTCTTCGTCGGTACCAGTGCCGGTTATCGCGAGTGGCGGGGCCGGAAACCTTGAACACCTCTACGATGCTCTGGACCGCGGGCAGGCCGACGCAGTGCTTGCCGCTTCCATATTCCACTATGGGACCTATAGCATCGCCCAGGCGAAGGAATACCTGAAAGGCAGAGGCATACCGGTCCGTCCACAGGCGGCACAATAATCTGCCAGTCCTTCAAGCAGACCTGCGAACCACCCGTTTAGATGAGAGGATACCTAGCAACTAATGTCCAAAATAACCACTTTAGTTTTCGATGCTTTCGGCACTCTTTTTCAGGACAGTCCCGAGCACTGGGACAGAGCAATGGGGAATATCATAGAAGAGCAAGGGCTGGGCGTTTCAGTAGAAACCCTGAACCAGGCATGGCTGGCCGCCTGCGGTGATTTCCGTGAGACTCGCAGCATTTCCAGCTATCCTTTCCAGTCCTACACCACCGCCTGGCGGGACGCCTTTGTCGAAGCCTTCCGTGCCCTTGATATCAATGGCGATGCCGCCGCTGCAGCCAACTATTGGATCAACAACATGGGCCAGCGCGACCCGTACCCCGAAGCCAAGGAGGCGCTGGAGGCGGTGGCCCGGAAATACCGGGTCATGGTCCTTTCCAACGCCGACGACTGCTTTCTTGGCCCCCCGTTAAGGCGGTTGGACTTTCCTTTTGACGCAGCGCTGTCTTCCGAGGGGGCACGCTGCTATAAACCCAACCCGGAGCTTTTTCTTACATTGCTCAGGCAGCTAAACATCAGTCCCCAGGAAGCTGCTTACGTGGGAGACCGGCAGTACGAGGACGTTCAGGGCGCCAGGCAGGTCGGAATGAGCACCGTCTGGATAAACAGGACGGGAATGGAGCCCGACCCTGAGTTGCTTGCCCCTGACTACCTGATATCCAGCCTCCTGGATTTGAAGACGCTTTTTAATGACTAGTCGGTCGACCTGAGGGGTTACTCCCTATTCGGTTTATTCAGGGCAGTTCCCAGGAACCTGGCCCGTGCAAGAGGGAAACAGTTATGAAGGTGAAGCTAAACGAAAAAGGGCTGCTTCCGGCCATCGCCCAGGACATCAATACCGGCGAAGTACTGATGCTGGGTTACATGAACCCCGGCTCCCTGAAGCGCACCGTGGAAGGGGAGCAGGTGTGGTTTTACAGCCGCAGTCGGGAAGACCTGTGGCACAAGGGCGAGGTCTCTGGCAATTATCTGAACTTGCGTGAAGCCTACCTGGACTGCGACGCCGACACTATCCTGCTTAAGGTGGAGCCCGACGGGCCAGCCTGCCACACGGGTGACGTATCCTGCTTCCATAACAAGATGGAAGACCAGCCCGAAGACTACGAGGTCACCGAGTCTGGCTCCGGGGTCCTGGACGAACTGTTCGCGGTTATCCAGGACCGGCAACGGGATCAGCCCGAGGGTAGCTACACAGTGCAACTCTTGCAGGAGGGTGTGTCACGGGTAGCCCAGAAGGTAATCGAGGAGGCTGGCGAGACGGCGTTGGCTGCCGTCCAGAATGACCAGGAAGGTTTCGTCGGAGAAGTGGCAGACCTGCTCTACCACACCCTGGTCTTGCTGGCAGCCAGTGGCTCCCGACCCCAGGAAGTGTGGGATGCGTTGCGGGAGCGAAGGGGATAGACGACAGACCCTTTGCTCAATGGAAACTCTGAATTAGTCGCCGGCATTGCAGCGAATGCCGAAGTCCCGGAGGGGAGTCAAAGGGCGCCAACTATTATATGAGCGCCGTTACCCCCATTTTAGCCTTCTCCCATTGAGGGGGAAGGGGCTTGTTCAGAGGTTCCCTATTTTCCCTCGATGGTATCTCCTGGCTGGTAAATTTGCCAGCCGTCCTGCCGGTAAATCGTTACCTTCCCCGATCCAATTACCCGCCAGTCGCCCGGACGGCCCAGGCAACCCGTTTGTGCGTCAATGCCAAACACGCTAAGGTTCTCGGTCAGGCGTCCCTCCAGTTGTTCCGCTACCTCGGCAGGGTTGCTGCGTTCGTGGTGAGGGAAGACGCAAATACCCTCAGCGATTCCCAGGCCGGTAACCCACTCGGCTTCCCGCGGCCGGCGCATCTGTGATCCCATTACCATTGCTCCGGCGCTGGATCCGGCAAGGATCGCCCCGCCGGCGACTGACTCCTCAATTGCCGTCAGCAACTGGGAACCTTGCAGGGTTTCCAGCAGGTGGCTGGGATTGCCGCCGGTGAAGTAGATGACATCCGCATCGGCAACCTTTTCAACCATGGAAGGGTCGTTAGCCTGCTCACTGTCCAGCACCATTAGAGGCTGTGCCTTTCCGCCCAGGCCATTGAAGTGGGTCACACCGTCGTAGGCAGCCTTGACGGGCCCAGTGACGGCGGCCGTGGGAATTACTACGACTGAGGCTGGGTCCTTTCCAGTGGCGGCAAGAATATCTCGGTCCATGTCAACGCAGTAGCGCCGAAACTCTTCGCCACCGACCAGGGCAATCATACCTTTCATTGCTCCTCCTCGTGCCAACCAGGCGCCTGTTTGTCCCGTATTTTAGCAAACGGCCAAGTTAGCTACTAACCAGGGGCTCTCCTGAATTGCAAAGTGAACATAAACTGCAGCCGGTCAGATTTAACGACCGGGCTATGTATGCTAGTATAAAGGACGGGCATTCACGACTTCCGATGGAATGGCGGGGAATGCCCCGGTTTCATTGCAGGCAATAATCACTTTTGCGAAGCAACTCCCACATTCACATTCAATAAACGAAAAGGTCAGTCATCATGGCGACGACGCTGGTTCGAGACAGGATACAGGAAATGGTGGCAGCGGCAGTCCAGCGGGCGCGCCAGGAAGGTGCGATCCAGTTGGAATCGATGCCCGATATTCTTGTCGAGCGGCCGGGGAATCCGGATCATGGCGACTTTGCCACCAGCCTTCCCCTGCGCCTGGCCCGCGCTACCCGTATCAATCCATTGAAGCTGGCGGAAACCCTGGGTGCAATTCGTGCCCTCCGCTGATGAAGTGGAGAGGGTTGAGGCCGTCCATCCAGGGTTTATAAACTTTCGCCTGAACGACAAGTGGGTCCAAAACCAGGTCGAGGTAGTGCGCCAGGCAGGCGGTGATTACGGAAATGTGTCGGCGGGCGAGGGGCGACCGGTAATGGTGGAATTTGTAAGCGTAAACCCCACCGGACCGGTTCATGTCGGGCATACCAGGGGAGCAGTGCTCGGCAGCGCGCTGGCCAATTCCCTGGATGCAGCCGGCTATTCCGTAACGCGGGAATACTACGTGAACGACGCCGGCACCCAGATGGAGGCCTTCTACCGTTCCGTTTATGCCCGTTACCGTGAGGCCCTGGGCCAGGAGGCCGACTTCCCCGCCAACGGTTACGCCGGCGAATACATTGGCGATCTTGGACGGGAAATTGCCGAGTCTGAGGGAAGCCGTTTCCTGGAAATGGATGAGGCGCAAGCCGTTAAGGAGATCGGTGACATCGGTCGCGAAAAGATGGTCTCCCTGATACGGGCTGACCTGGAAGAGATAGGGGTTACCTTCGACAACTGGTTCAGCGAGCGGTCTTTATATGGCAACAAGGAATACGAACAGGCCATGGACTTGTTGCGTGACAAGAATTATCTATCCGAGCGGGACAACGCCCTCTGGTTCAATTCCACCATGCTAGGAGATGACAAGGACAATGTGGTGGTCAGGTCTTCCGGGGAACCCACCTACTTTGCCTCCGACATTGCCTACCATTACAACAAGTTTGTTAAGCGGGAATTCCACCAGGTCATTGACATCTGGGGCGCCGACCACCAGGGGCACGTTCCCCGCATGAAGGCCGCCGTGGAAGCCCTGGGCATCGAACCGGATGGGCTTACTGTCCTGATTTCGCAAATGGTGACCTTGAAACGAGGCAATGAAGTAGTCCGCGCCTCCAAGCGCACCGGCGACTTCGTAACCCTCCGCGAGTTGGCCGAAGAGGTGGGGTCCGATGCTTGCCGCTACTTTTTCCTGGCCCGCTCACCATCAACCCAGATGGAATTTGACCTGGAACTGGCAAAGAAGGAATCTTCGGAGAACCCGGTCTATTATATCCAGTACGCCCATGCCCGGAATTTCAGCATTCTCAACCTGGCGCGCAGCCGCAATATTGACTGGAGCCAGGGAGACGTTTCCCTACTTACCGACCCCAATGAATTGACTCTTATTCGAACCATGATCCGGCTGCCGGAGCTGGTGGAGCAAATTGCCCGCAGCCTGGAACCCCACCATCTGCCGCATTACGCCATGGAACTGGCGACCGCCTTTCACTGGTTCTACGAGAACTGCCGGGTCATTTCGGCCAACGCCGAGGACAACGACATAACCCTGGCCCGCCTCAAGCTGGTGGAATCGGCGCAGATTGTGTTCCGGAGAACCCTGGAAATTATGGGGATGAACGCCCCGGAACGAATGTAGACGGTACGAAAATGCCCTTCTTCCCGGCAGCGTCGGTTAATGCTCGGCGCTGCCGGAAGCAATCCAGACTGCTGTGACCTCTTGCGGAATTCGTCCTTTCTTCGAACCCCCCCTCTCTGGTCCCCCGCCCTTCACGCCATAGGCTGCCAGCGTTTCTGAATTCCAGTTATTTTGTATGGGAACTGAATGTGGGGAGTATTAAACTATTGTGAAAGCAAATTAAAAGCCGCTTGAATTATTCTTGTGTAATGTTTATTATGTCCGAGTCAATCGTGAAATAGCGATGGCTCTCTTGCCAGTTTACCTCGACAGGCCTCAATTTGGTTCACGCTATCGGCCGACTTAACTGCAAGAACACCGCTTCAATTCGAAACGCGGGCAAGCGAAGGCTACACCCTTCCTGAAGCCGCGTATTGCCATTCAGGAACGTTCAGGAACGGTCGTATGAACACATTGATCAGAATCACGGGCATGGCCTACCACTATCGTACTCGGTTGATTTTGGCCTACGCGTGTTTCTTCATCGCCATAGGCTTCTCTCTGCTGATTCCCAGGCTCTTCGGCGAATCCATTGACAGGCTCGTTGTTATAGAGGGCTCTCAAATAATCCCCCTTATCCCGCTACCGAGGTACTAGTGATTCTGGCGAGCCTGATCTTGGCCGCCAGTATAATGCGGGGTTTCTTCGATTTTGCCCGCACCTATACCACCGACTCCCTCTCCCAGTTTGTCACCTATGACTTCCGTAACCAAATCTACGACAAGCTCCAACACGTCAGTTTTGCCTATCACGACAAGGAACACACCGGCAACTTGATGTCCAAGGCCACGGCAGACGTGGAGGCCGTGCGTCGTTTCGTTAATATGGGGTTGGTCCGCTCATCTGAGGTCGTCGTACGCACCCTTGCGGTTACCAGCATCCTGGTATGGCTTAACTGGGAGCTGGCTCTCATCAGCCTGGTGTTCGTGCCTTTCCTGGTGATGCGGTCAACGATGGTTATGGGCCGGTTGCGCCGGATGTGGCTCCACGTGCAGGAAGTCAACGGCGAACTGGTCACGGCGTTGCAGGAAAACCTGGTGGGCATACATGTGGTCAAGGCTTTTGGATCGGAGGATTTTGAGCGGCGCAAGTACGACAAAAAGGCCCAGGAACTGCGAGGGGAATACTATCAGTCGGAACGGCTGCAGGGTACCAACAGCGCTTGGATGAGCCTCTACTTCACCTTTGCCCTGGGTCTCATAGTTTGGTATGGCGGCTGGGAGATTATTCGAGGCGACCTCACTGCCGGTCAACTGACTATGTTTGTGCTTTACCTGAACCAACTAACGTTTCCGATACGTTCGGCGGCCCAGATCATCAACAGTTTCTCCCGTGCGATTTCTTCAGGCGGACGAATCTTTGACGTATTGGATGCTGATTCTCCGGTCGAGGAAAAGCCCAACGCGCGGATCATGGGACGGTCAGAGGGACTGGTAAGGTTCGAGGATGCGTCATTTGCCTACGATTCGAGGTCACCGTCCCTCACCAGCGTAAACATCGAGGCTGAGCCTGGCGAGATAACGGCAATTCTGGGCGCGCCTGGCAGCGGTAAGAGCACTATCGTTAATCTGCTTCCCCGCTTTTACGACGTTACCGGGGGACGGGTAACTATTGACGGGCAGGATATCAGGGAGGTCACCCTGGAGTCCCTGCGGAGCAATGTGGGTATCGTCCAGCAGGATATTTTCCTGTTTGACGCCACTATCCGCGACAATATTGCGTACGGTATCTCCAGCGCCACGGAAGAGGACATCATCAATGCCGCCAAGGTGGCTCAACTCCACGACCAGATAATGGCCTTCGCTCATGGCTACGATACGTGGGTCGGCGAACGCGGCAGTACGCTGTCTGGCGGCCAGCGGCAGCGCTTGTCCATTGCCCGCACGGTGCTGGTCGACCCGCCCATCCTGATCCTGGACGACTCCACTTCCAGTGTGGATGTGGAGACTGAAAGGCAGATTCACCAGGCTATGGTGAACGTTATGAAGGGGCGGACGACATTCGTCATTGCCCACCGACTCAGCACCGTAAGGGAAGCAGACCAAATCCTGGTGCTCAAGGATGGCACAATAGCCGAGCGCGGCAACCATCATGAACTTATGGCCCAGAGGGGCATATACCGAGATATTTACGAACTGCAACTGCGGCCTCAGGAAGAAGTATTACTAGACGCTTCCATAGCCGGCGGCGACGGAGGTGACAACTAATGCACGGAGTAGGAGGCGGATTCGGTGGAATGATGGGGGGTATGCGCGGCCTGCATTCGGGCGGCATGAATTCCCCTACAATGGACAATCTCAGCGATGACAACGCGATGGGTTCGGTTTACAACAACAAGGTTGTAATGCGTCTCATCACCTATATGGGTCCCTATAAACCTGACGTGATCAAGAGCCTGGCGGCGGTGCTGGTCTACACTATTGCCAACGCCAGCATTCCCCTGCTGATAATGCTGGGGCATCAACCACGGCATCAATTCGGGAGAGACCTCGAGTTGGAACCTGCTGAACCTTGTCAGTATCCAATTTGGCACTCTTACTGGTGGCTTCTGGAGTTGGCACCCGCTTCACCTATTTGGACTGGGCTTCCTGGTGATTACCCTGATTCACTTTGGGGCCAACTACCTTCAGTTTGTCTTTATGGCTCGGGTGGGGCAGAGCATTCTTTATTCCCTGCGCACCCAGATGTTCAGCCACCTGCAGGACATGTCACCATCCTTCTATCACCGCACGGCGGTAGGGCGGATTATGTCCCGCAGTCAGAGCGACGTGCTCCAACTTCAGGAAACCTTTGAAATGCTGGTGCTGGCATTGGCCGACGTGCTGACCCTGGCTTTTATCGTCATCTATATGCTGGCAGTGGACTGGCAGTTGGCTGTCGTCAGCCTGAGCATAGTCCCGGTCCTGTTCTTTATCCTGGGCTACTGGCAGCGGTTTGCTCGCCGCTCATTTATGCGCATTCGCCGCGCCATAGCAATGGTCAACGGCGAGTACAACCAGAACATTACCGGCGTTCGGGTGGTACAAAGCCTTAATCGCCAGGATGAAAACCTGAATCACTTCAAGGAGTTGAACCAGGAGCACCTGGACGCCAACTTGCAGGCCAGTCGCTTTTCCGGCGGTCTCCAGCCCATGGTCGAGTTCCTGATTGGTATTGGCATGGGGTTTGGCATCGTTCTGGTGGGCGGCATGCTCGCCAATAGCGGCAGCCTGGAATGGGGTGTGCTGGTTGCCTTCGCCCTGTGGATTCAGCGTTTCTTCGAGCCCGTCCGCCATCTGACCATGCAATACGGTGTTTTCCAGAGGTCCATGGCCGCCGGTGTTCGTATCTTCGAGCTGTTGGACCTGGATCCGGAAGTAAATGACAAGCCCGACGCAATAGATATGCCGCCGATACGGGGTGAAGTCAGGTTCGAGGATGTCAACTTCCACTATGTTGAGGGGGTTGAAGTTCTGCAGGACATTAACCTACATATCAATCCCGGCGAAAACGTGGCCCTCGTAGGTTCCACGGGCGCAGGCAAGAGCACCATGGTGACGCTGGTCCACCGGTTTGCCGATGTTACCAACGGCAAGATAACGATTGACGGGTACGACCTGCGGGACGTCAAGCGTGAATCTTTTGTGGGCCAGATGAGCATGGTGCTTCAGGAGCCTTACCTGTTCTCCGGCAACGTAAAAGATAACATCCGTTATTGCTACGAGAACACCACCGATGATGACGTGATTGCCGCGGCCAAGACCGTGGGAGCTCATGACTTTATCATGGCTCTCGAAGACGGATATGACACGATCCTGGCGGAACGAGGCGTTAACCTGAGCGTGGGTCAGCGGCAGTTAGTCAGCTTTGCCCGCGCTATCGTCGGCGACCCTCGCATCATTGTGCTGGACGAAGCCACCGCCAACATCGATACTCATACCGAGATTCTGATTCAGGAAGCCCTCAGTCACGTCCTTGCAGGCCGCACTTCTATCGTCATTGCCCACCGTCTTTCAACCATACGCAACGCCGACAAGATAGTCGTACTGGATAAGGGACGCATAGTTGAGGTGGGGCGGCACGAGGAACTGCTGCGCCGCAATGGCGTTTACGGCCGCCTGTATGCCATCAACTACGGTTTGGCCCACGGCAACGGCGTTGAACCCGAGGGAGGGGCGCTGATACCGGCGCCCGCGGATAACGACTAAGATTCGTCGGCTTACTCAATAAGCCTAGGCAAAGCAACAGGGGCGGGTATCAAACCCGCCCCTGACTCTTTGTAACTAAGTGACAAGGGAAACCAACACTTTGTGGGGGCCTAATCCTTCGCGAGGAAATCCAGGATTGCCGCCGCCAGTTCGTCGGGCTTGTGGTATCCGATGTCGTGGATGGTTTCAGGAATCCAGTGTACCCGGTTGTTGGGCACAGCCTGGGCCGCCGCTTCAACCATCACTTGCTTGGTACGGTTGAATTCGCTACCGGCCCGGTCCGGCCGAGGGCCGGCGGGCACTATCAATGCAGGACACTTGATCTCGGGCAAGGTAACTGACGGTGGTTCACCCCACATTGCCTCCAGCACCTGGGCGTGGTTGGACGGTCGCAGTATGTCCTGCATATACCCCTCTGCGTCGTCGTAAACCATGGTTTGAACGATTCGCTCCAGGTCCTCTGCCCAGCAGTCACTCATTTGCTCCTTGAGCCGGGCCAGAAATTCCTGGCGAGTCCCTGAAACGTTGCGAGGTGCAAATCGGGCGCTGAACAATTCCCATGAGGCATCCGGTAGCAGGTGCCCGTCCAGAAAGCCTCCGTCAATCATTACCAATTTGCTAACCTGCTCGGGTAGCTTCGCAGCAACGTTGATTGCTACATTTCCTCCCCAGGAATGCCCTAATACTGCGGCCCGGTCCAGTCCCAGGTAGTCCATAAACCGCCCAACGTCGGAAGCCAGGGATTGCCAGTCGTAGCCGCTGGGGGCTTGTGTCGTCTGGCCGTGGCCACGCTGGTCAGGCGCCACCACACGGTAATGCCTGCTCAGGCGAGAGGCCAATCGCTCGTACCAATGGGCGGATGATGCCAACCCGTGCAGGGCTACAACAGGCGTGGGTTGGGGGTCTCCAGTGGGCAGCCACTCCAGGTAGTGAACGTCGAGTTCCCCGATTCTGGCCCGGTGTTCTGTTGGAGGGTTAGGAACATGGCCCGAACTGGTCAAATCAGGACCTCCTGGTTATGGTTTGCGAGAACGCAAACCTTGTTTTCTGACGCGTTGGGATTATAGCACGGGCTGTGGTCAACGCATGGCTATGTATATGTTTAACTCTCTCTTAAGGGGGCCATCGCAACAGGCGACGGGGCGGGGTAATGCAGCAGGAATATTGGACAAGGTGAGGTCCTGGAAGACTCCTGGTGGAAGTTGCAGTAAGGGGCAAGACCACACCGGAGATTCGGCAGGGCATGAGTTCCTTGACGAGTGGCGAAATTGAGGATGCCTTGTCGCGTATTCTATTGTTTTGGACTTGCCCAAATCTGTATGCTATCTTTTAGCTGCCGCACCGACTTCAGGGGCGGATCTGAGCCATTGCTTCCTGCCGGAGGATCCTTTGGATAACGTTGCCCGAACGGTTGAAACTCTGGGACTGCATTTTCAAGCTGTCGAAGATGCTATCTCAAGGCTGAACTCGGAAAACATTATCTCCCGAATCTGGCAGGGTGATCATCTGGTATGGGATGAAAACCCCGCGGAGATTGTCGACCGCCTGGGCTGGCTTACTCTTCCGGCGAACATGCGGGGAGAGTTGGAGCTTCTTTCTTCCTTTGCTTCGGAGGTCAGGAGTGCGGGGTTCAACAGGGTGGTGCTGCTGGGGATGGGCGGCAGCTGCCTGGGGCCCGAAGTCCTTCGGAGGACATGTGGCAACGCCTCCGGATACCCTGAGTTGTCGGTCCTGGATTCTACGCTGCCTGCCTGGATAGAGGCCGTAGATGAGGTTATTGACCCGGCCAAGACCCTGTTCCTGGTTTCTTCCAAGTCGGGCAGCACCATTGAATCGAACACCCTTTACTCCTATTTTTGGGAACGGGTATCAAAGGTTGTCGGCGAAGAGGCCGCCGGCGGCAATTTTGTCGCAATAACGGATACAGGGACGGGCTTGGAATCCCTGGCAGGGAACAAGGGTTTTCGGAGAGCCTTTCTCAATTCGCCGGAAGTCGGAGGCCGGTACTCGGTATTGTCCTATTTTGGAATGGTGCCGGCCGCGCTGATTGGCCTGGACCTGAGTGTCCTGCTGGGCCGAGCTGAGGCCATGCAAAATGCCTGCACCGTAGTCAATGCCGCGGAGAACGCCGGGGCCAGATTGGGTGCAGTCATGGCCACAATGGCGCTTGAAGGCAGGGACAAACTCACCCTTATTACTTCGCCCGCGCTGGCCGGCTTTGGTCTTTGGGTGGAGCAGATGTTGGCAGAGAGCTTGGGCAAGTCCGGCAAAGGCATTATTCCGGTGGCCGGCGAGCCTGCTCTTTCACGGGAACACTATAGTGAAGATCGGCTGATAGTCTATCTGCGGCTGAATGACGATGACAACGCCAGGACGGACGCGCTGGTTGCAGAACTGGCATTCGACCACCCTACCGTTCAGCTGGAACTGACGGACCGGTTTGACCTGTGTGCGGAGTTCTATCGGTGGGAGTTTGCCACTGCTGTCGCCGGACACATACTGGGAGTGCACCCCTTCGATCAACCCAATGTGCAAGGGGCGAAAGACAAGACAGACCTGGTACTGGGACAGTTTGAGGCTACTGGCGCGCTGCCGCAGGTTGGTGCGGCGGACTCGGCGGGACAGCTTGTGTCCCTGGTTACGCCAGGCGATTACATAGCGATACTGGCGTACCTTCCGAACACACCGGAAGTAACCCTGGCGCTGGAAAGTTTCCGGAAGAAGCTCACGGAAAAGTGCGGGGTCCCCACTACTGCCGGTTTTGGGCCCCGATACCTCCACTCAACCGGCCAGCTCCACAAGGGCGGACCTGGCTCCGGAGTCTATCTGCAACTTACTGGCGACCATCCTGCAGACCTCGCCATCCCCGGTCGCTCCTACACCTTCGGGACGCTGGCCGATGCCCAGTCTACGGGAGACCTTCAGGCCCTCCAGGCTTTGGGTCGGCGTACGGCCAGGGTGCACCTGGGAGATCAGCCGGCCTCGGGAATACAACGATTGGAGTCCCTGCTTTAGCCCGAATCGATAGCCTGGAGGTTGATCCGTGGAACTGGGAATGATCGGCCTCGGCCGCATGGGCGGCAACATGGTTCAACGACTACTGGTCGCGGGGCACCGGGTGGTTGCTTACGACACCAACCAGGAGGCCGTAACCTCCACCTGTTCACTGGGTGCTATTGGTGCGGCTTCGTTGGAAGACCTTGTGTCCCTCTTGTCTCCGCCACGAGCGGTTTGGTTGATGTTGCCCCAGGGCCAACCCACCGAAGATACCATGCAGCTTCTCGTGCCATTGCTTAGCTCCGGAGATGTAGTCCTGGACGGCGGCAACGCCAACTACAAGGACACCCAGGGCCGAGCGGAGAAATTGTCCGACAACGGTATAGACCTCATGGATGTGGGCACCAGTGGCGGCATCTGGGGGCTATCCGAGGGCTATACGTTGATGGTCGGGGGCAAAGAGGAGGTTTTCCAACGGCTGGAACCGATCTTTCAGGCCCTGGCGCCGGGTCAGGATCGGGGCTATAACCACGTGGGACCAGTGGGCGCAGGACACTTCGTCAAGATGGTCCACAACGGCGTCGAGTATGCCCTGATGGAAGCCTATGCAGAAGGGTTCGAACTGATGGCGGCCAAGGAGGAATTCAACCTGGACCTGGCCAAAATCGCCAACACTTGGCGATACGGCAGCGTGGTACGGTCCTGGCTTCTTGACTTGGTTGTTTCGGCACTGGAGGACGACCCCAGTCTGTCGGACCTGGAAGCCTACGTGGAGGATTCCGGTGAAGGACGATGGACAGTCCAGGAATCAATAGATCTGGCGGTCCCTGTTCCGGTAATCACACTGTCGCTGCTGCAGCGATTCCGGTCCCGCCAGGCCCAGCCCTTCGGGGCGAAACTCCTGGCAGCGCTGCGCAACCAGTTTGGCGGCCACCCGGTCAGGAGGTCAGGCCATGACGATGATTGAAGCAGCCCCTGATTCCAACGGTTCCACTACGTTGGTCATTTTCGGAGCCAGTGGCGACCTTACCAGGCGCAAGCTGGTTCCGGCTCTCGCCAGCCTCCACAGCAAGGGCCGGCTGCCGCTGGATCTGCAAATCCTGGGCGTGGCCCGCAGCGACATGGACGACGAGCAGTTCAGGGCCATCCTGGCCGAGTTTCTGGGCAGCGAAGGGATGACCAAGCCTTCCCCCGAACAGTGGGCCGCTCTGTCCTCCCGCATCCACTATTTGCATGGTGACGTTACCAGCCTCCAGGACCTCGAGGCGGTTAAAGACAAGCTGGCCTCAATCGAAGGGAACGGCGGTTCCCACAATCGCCTCTATTACCTTTCCCTGGCTCCCTCTCTTTACCGATCGGCTATGTCCGGACTGGGAGAATCCCGGATGTCGGAGGATTTTGACGGCTGGAGACGATTGGTGGTGGAGAAGCCCTTTGGCACAGACCTGACGTCGGCCCGAGAACTAAATGACGTTGCCCACTCGGTCTTCAGGGAAGACCAGGTCTTCCGCATCGACCACTATCTTGGGAAGGAGACGGTCCAGAACCTGCTGGTGTTTCGCTTCGCCAACGCGATATTCGAGCCCCTTTGGAACCGGAATTATATAGACCACGTCCAGATTACAGTGTCGGAGACCCTGAAAATCGACGAACGGGGCGATTATTACGACCAGACCGGCGTGCTGCGGGATATGTTCCAGAACCACCTCTTGCAGTTGCTAACCCTGGTGGCCATGGAGCCTCCCCATGCATTCGAGGCCGAGGCATTGCGCAACGAGAAGGTGAAGGTTCTTAATGCCATACGGCGTATCCGGCCGGATGACGTTGGCCGGCACGCCATTCCGGGTCAATATAGGACCTACCGGGATGAGTCTGGAGTTTCGCCGGAATCGGACACTGCCACGTACGCGGCCGTCCGTTTGCATGTGGACAATTGGCGCTGGCAGGGGGTGCCTTTCTACCTGCGTTCCGGCAAGGCGTTGCGCAACAAGTCCACGGAGATCATCATTCAATTCCGCAGTCCGCCCCATATGTTGTTCCCCCTGGCTGATGATGAAGATATTCCCGCCAATACCCTGGCGATATTTGTTCAGCCAGACGAAGGCTTCCACCTGGAATTTCAGACCAAGACTCCCGAGGCTGAATTGCAGATGAGAACGGCTGAACTGGAATTTCATTACCATGAGGCATTCAGCGGCCAGGCCATCCCGGATGCTTACGAACGGCTGCTGCTGGACGCGCTAAACGGTGACGCTTCACTCTTTACCAGGTCAGATGAAATAGAGCAGGCCTGGAGCATTGTTGATCCCATAATTGAAGGCTTCAGCCTTCCCACTGCTCCGAGGCCCTATTACTACTCCGAAGGCAGTTGGGGGCCGGTGGAAGCCGATCGCTTCATGTTAACTGACGGTCGCGCCTGGCTTCAGGCCGGGCGGGCCGGTAGCGCGATGCCGTAAGTTGCTCATTTGCTTTCAGCAGACTGTGGGGTGTTTCCCAAGAATTTGTATCGTCGCGCGTTGTTGATGTGCTGAGTAAATTGGTGCCCAGCGTCCAAATCCGCTAAGCCGTCAGCTACGTATGTTAGAATTGAGACCGATTCTGTTGAGCATTGGCCTACAAGAAAGCCTGAGGAGCAATTAAATGATTCTTTCGTTCCCTATTGGCGCCGGGGGGGTGCGACGTTTCTTGCGGCCCGCTGTCCTGGGGTTTGCGGCGCTGCTGCTGGTGTTGACGTTAGCCTGCGGTTCGGCCGATCAGCCACAGGAACCGGTGGCTCCGGTCGGCGAGGCGAGGCAGACTCAACCGGCGGAGCCTGCTTCTCAGCAGGGGGCCCCGGCTGAAGTGGCCCCTGCGGCTGAACCTGACCAGACGGTAGTCAAGTCGGAAACGCCGGCAACCTCAGAAACGGTCTCCGAGCAACCATCAGAGCCAATGGCGGCCAAGGAGGCTACCACCGAACAGCCCGTGGCTGCGGAAGTGATGGAGGCCGAAGCGGCAAAACCACAGCCAGAGCCGCAGCCCGAGCCAACTGCAATGGCAATGGCGGTTGAGAGCCAGCCCGCTCCCGCCGCTGAACCGACAGCGGCCCCGGTTCTGCAACAGGAGCCAGCGCCGGCAGTTGAAGTGGCCCCGGAGCCGACGGCAGCCCCAGCACCGACTGTAGTTGTGGTTCCCGCGGCAACGGAAGCCCCGGCACCGGTGGTCCAGGAACCTCTTCCGCCGGTAGGTAACAAGGTGGGGAACCTGATTCCTGAAATTACCTTGGAACTCTATGGCGGCAACACGGTATCGACAGCCAGCCTGGCGGAGGAAGGGAAGCCGACCTTCCTGTTCTTTACTTCAACCACTTGATCACAGTGTGCTGCCGAGTTACGGCAGTTGAAGGTAATTTACCCGGACTACGCGGACCAGGTTAACTTTTACTCAGTTGCAGTTTCCAGTACATTTGACAGTCTGGACCGTCTGGAGAGCCACCGTGAGAAGAACGGATATCCTTGGCTGATAGCAAACGCGGTCAACGAGGGGCAGGCCCTGGCCGACCTGAGTGTGTCCGTCCAGTCCACTAAGATCGCCTTTGACTCCAGGGGAGTCATAACTTACCGGGATGGCTTTGGCGGTGGCGGCGAGGATGTTTGGCGACAGGTCTTCACAGAGTTGTTGGCCCAGTAAGTGAGTGACCAAGAAGGAGGTTGTAATGGATTCCCCTTTCAGGACGCATAAAACAAGACTGGCCAGGGTTTTTCTAACGGCAGTTTCAGTGTCGTTGCTGTTGCTGTTGCTGGCGTGCGGGGCTACAAGCGAACCTCAAGGTGTAGAAGCGCCGGTCGAACCCTCAGCGGCTGCTGACCCGGTGGTCGAGCAGGCTGTTGTTGAGACAGGCCAAGAGGTGGGGAACCGGGTCCCCGACTTTACTTTGGCGTTGGCAGACGGGACTACGGTAAGTGCGACGAGTCTGGTGGAGCGGGGGCAGCCCGCCTTCCTCTTCTTTTTCGCCACGACTTGAGGGGTATGCTCCGCTGAGTTGCAGCGGATGAAGGACGTTTACCCCGAGTACGCCGAGCAGGTCAACTTTTATGCCATAGGCACTTTGTTCGGGTCCAGCGAGAGTCTCGAAAGCCTGGAAAGCTATCGAGAGGAGCGCGGCCATCCCTGGCCGGTAGCAACTACTCCGAGCGAAGCTATGGCCGAGCTGGGGATAGCTACTCAGTCCACCAAAATAGCCTTCGACTCCCAGGGCATTATCACCTATCGGGATGGTATGGGCGCAGGCGACGACGAAGAATGGCGCGGGGTGTTTATGGATTTGGCAGCTCAGTAACCGTTCCCAAGTGGCGGCTGGGGAGCATGCACCGCTTGCGCTTTGACGATGTGAAACCCGGGGCAGCAAGAACTGCTGCCCCGGGTTGCTTTCCAGCTCAAATTACTGGAAAATCGTATGGCAAGGCAATACTTTTAAGACGGGAGCGGCATGAACAAGAAAGGCTGGGTGGGCAAGGTGTTGCTGGTCTTGGCAGTGATGCTGCCAATCGGAGGAATGGCCTTTTCAGTTTATCTGTCGACCAGTGGCACTTCCTGGTCTCCGTTTGGTAAGCAGCAATCCGGTGATGAATCGGAGTATGTATTGACCAGCGAAGACTTCCCCACGGCCGAATTGGACATTGGAAACCAGGTGGGTTCCCAGATCCCTGACTTTACCCTGACGTTGGCCGACGGGAGCGCTGTGACTTCGGCTGGCCTGGTAGAAGAAGGCAGACCTACCTATCTGTTTTTCTGGGCCACAATTTGACCGGTCTGCACCGCTGAGTTACGGCGGATGAAGGACATTTATCCCCAGTATGCCGATAATGTTGACCTCTTTGCTATAGGGGTCCACCCCGGGATTGTGGAAGATATCAACACCCTGGAAACATATCGGTCGGAAAGAGACCACCCCTGGCCGGTGGCTACCGCACCCTCTCAGGTAATGGCCGAGTTGGGCGTAACGATCCAGTCAACAAAGATAGCCTTCGATTCCCAGGGAACCATCGTCTATAGGGAAGGCATGGGCTTGGGAAGCGATGAAGAATGGCACCGCGTGTTTACGGAGTTGTCCCAGTCACAATAGACTAGTGGCGGAAGACGGAAGGGTTGTCCCCCACACTACCTCATATCAACCCAGTTCAGTTAGCCACGACTGCCCTGGGTAGTTTTCTGGCTTGATGTCCCCAGCCAGATAGCCCCGGCAGCTAAGCCCTGCGCGGTTGGGGAGGTCAAGTAATGAGTGGCAAGAGTTGGCGGGGTAGGGCCCTGTTGGTGTTGGCCTATTCATTTCCCGTCCTGGCGTTGGCGATATTTGTCCTTTTCTCGTTTGGCGACGTTTCCCTCCCCTTCTGGCCTAGCGACCAGACTGCTGAACTTGACGACCACCTGCACATCGTTGAGAGTTTCCCCTTATCCTCCAGTGGCGGCGCCCAAGTAGGCCGTCGAATCCCCAGTTTCACCCTCGAACTATTCCAGGGGCGGACCGTAACTTCAAACGAACTGATGGCGGAAGGGAAACCGACCTTCCTGTTTTTCTGGGCGACTACCTGACCGGTCTGCACCGTCGAGTTGCGGCGGTTGAGGGACATATATCCCGAGTATGCTGAGGACGTGGCCTTTTTTGCCGTTGGCGCCCACTACGGCATAATTGAGAACATCGTTACCTTGGAAGAAGCACGCGAGAAAAACAACTACCCCTGGCCTGTGGCGGCTGCCTCTCCCCAAATATTGATTGACCTCGGCATCACCCTCCAGTCTACCAAGATCGCCTTTGATTCCACAGGAACAATAGTCTATCGCGATGAGATGGGGCAGGGTGACGAAGAAGAGTGGCGACGGGTATTTGCTGGACTGGCTGGCGGGGGCGGTTAGGCAAGAATAGAGTTGACTGCAGCAAGGCCTTGCCCAGGGCGCTGGTTATTCGCGGTCAGAAGGGCTGCCAAGACTCTTTCGCGACCGTCTGCTCGGGCTCTTGGGATTAGTAAAATTCCACCTTTTCCAGGCGGGCGTAACTCAACAGCAGGCGTCGGAGTTCACCGCCATCAAAGCAAACCTCTACCTGGTAGTCGCTGCCCCATTCCTCGCACGATACGACCAGGCCACTGCCAAACTTGTCGTGTTTCACCGTGTGGCCTACTTCCGGTACGTAAACTGGGTCCTTGGGTTCCTGGTCGACAGCCGTGCTCTCCCAGGTGGTGAGGCTCCGGTCGTAGCCAGTACGGGAGGACGTGCTGGGGACGGTAACTGCTCCCGGTGAACGGGCGTACCTGATCAGATTCTCGGGAATCTCCTCCAGGAACCGGGACGGAAGAGTAGCGGATGTATTTCCCCACATTCGCCTCTGGAAAGCACGGACCAGGTATAACCGCTCCATGGCCCGGGTAATTCCCACGTAGCACAGGCGCCGTTCCTCTTCCAACTCTGCGTTGCTGTCCATGGAACGGCTGTGGGGCAGCAGGCCCTCTTCCAGGCCCACAATGAATACCACGGGAAACTCCAGTCCCTTGGCCTGGTGCAAAGTGATCAGGGTCAGGGTATCTTCCGACTCTTCGTAGTTGTCCACATCTGCTACGAGAGACGCGCGCTCCAGAAATGCCGACAGGTCGTCTTCGGGTGAATCCGACTCGTACTCCGCCGCAAGCGAAATGAACTCCTGGATGTTTTCCATTCGTTCTTCGGGATTGGTGTCGGTCTTTCTGATGTGAGCTTCCAGACCCGCTTCCTTGACCAGGAGATCAATCAGGTCGGACATGGGCAGCTTGGCCTTCAAATCGCTGAATCTGCCCAACAGGTCTCCGAATCGGGCCACTGCGGTGTAGGCTCGGGCAGCCAGGGGAGCAGGACAGGGGAGGCCGGCGCTCTTGGCCTGAGAAACGGCGGTAATGGCCTCGAACACGGACAAGCGTTTACTGAGCGACCAGCTTCTCAGGTCCTGGATGGTTTTGTCCCCAATGCCCCGCGCTGGGGTGTTGATCGCCCTCGCCAGGTTTACGTCATCCTGGGGATTGTGAAGTACACAGAGATAGGCCATCAGGTCCCGGATTTCTCTGCGGCGGTAGAACTGGACGCCACCAATTATTCGGTACTTGATGCCCAGCCTGAGGCAAGCTTCTTCCACGGACCGCGACTGGGAGTTGATGCGGTACATTACGGCACAACTGCCTGGCTTAATCCGATCTCTGCGGGCAAGTTCCAATATCTCCTTGCCCACAAAGTCTGCCTCTTCCTCCTGGGTGTAAGCCTCGTGGATTACCACGTCAGCTCCGGCCGCGTTTTCGGTAGTTAACTCCTTGGGCACCCGCATACCGTTGTTGGCTATCAGGGAGCTGGCCGTGTCCAGGATGTTCCGGGTTGAGCGGTAGTTCTGTTCCAGGGTGATGACCCTGGCGTCGGGATAGTCATTCTGGAAGCTTAGTATGTTTCTGATGTCGGCGTTTCGCCAGGAATAGATGGACTGGTCCGGATCGCCGACCACGCAAATGTTCTGGTCGGGGCCGGTTAGGAGTCGGGCCAGTCGGTATTGGGCGATGTTGGTGTCCTGGAACTCGTCCACCATCAGGTAGTGGTAACGCCGCTGGTATTCTTCCTTGACGTCGGCGTTCTCTTGCAGCAGTTGCACAGCCCGCATCAGCAGATCGTCAAAATCGACCGCGTTGCTGCGACCCAGCAATTCCTCGTAATAGTGGTAGACCCGGGCGGCCATCTCTTTGGAGAGCTCGTCCTCAAACTGAGCCTGCTTGGCCAGGCCTACCGAGTCCATCAGGACGCTCTTGGCTCCGGATATGATGCCTTGCATGGCCCGGGGGTGGTTAAGCTTTTCATCGACGTCGGCCATTTGCATTGCCTGTTTTATCAAGCCGAACTGGTCGTCGGAGTCGTAAATGGTGTAGTTCGAGTCCAGGCCCACTCCTTCACCGAAGCGGCGCAACATGCGGGCGCAGAAGGCATGGAAGGTGCCGGCAAAGACGGAGTCGGAATCGGGCACCTGCAAGGTCGCAATGCGGTCCCGCATTTCCCGCGCTGCCTTGTTGGTGAAGGTGACGGCGGCTATCCGGTAGGGGCTGACGTGGCATTCTCGCGCCAGGTGGGCGATGCGGTGGGTAACCACGCGTGTCTTGCCGCTTCCCGGGCCGGCCACTATGAGCAGCGGACCCTCAGTGCACAACACCGCTTCGGATTGGGCGTTGTTCAAGCCGGTAAGGAGATCAATAGTATGGGTGGACATAACCAAGAGATTATATCGTGAGGCAGCTTGTGGGGAAAGGCAAAATAGGCAGCAATTCATGGACGTTGCGGGACACCGCAGGAAACGTCGTCACGTTTTGGACGCTTATGAAAGTGCATGTTCAGAATTTTTTCCCATATTTCCTGAACCGTATTGACAGCCTATATACTGGAGTTTAAACTCGCATTTAGGATTTTTCAGGTGCAATTTTCTGGGACAAGAGGAACCACCCTATTGCCGAGTAGTTCTCTACTTTAATGCCGTAGTCCTGGGCACTGGTTGGCCTGGGGATGTACGGCAGGGCGACTCTCTCTTCTCATGGTTCCCTTCGCCGAGCGACGCTGACCGTTCGGTTTTCCGTTCCTTGGCGTTACACATAGTCCCTGCTTGGGACTCGGTTGGTCCAATTCAAACATATCAGGGGTGTTAAGGGATCCATGAGCTTCCACTACCTAGGCAGCTATACCAAAGTTTTGCTATTGCTTCTTTGTTTGCTGACTTTGGTGGCCACTATGGCCTGCAGTTCGGAACCTGAACCGGTGCTAAAGGTAGGCGGTATACCAGACCAGGACACCGCTAGGTTGGCACGTCGGTATCAGAGTTTTGCCGATTATCTTGGGAAAGAACTGGGTGTTGAAGTAGAGTACGTGCCGAGCGCAGACTACGCCGCCGTAGTTACTGCCTTTCGCCAGGGCGAGTTGCAGTTGGCATTTTTCGGCGCCCTGACCGGAGTGCAGGCCCGGATTCAGAATCCAGGTGCGGTAGCCATAGCCCAGCGGGAGGGGGACGCCGAATTTCATACCAAGTTTGTTGCCCGTCCCGAGTTGGGATTGACGTCCTTGGAGGACATAAAGCCTCAAGCCACGGAATTGACGATAACCTTCGGGAGCGAGAGTTCAACATCCGGCCACCTGATGCCCCGCTATTACCTTGCAGAAGCAGGAATTAATCCGGATGAAGACTTCCGGGCACCGCCAAGTTTTTCCGGCTCCCACGACAAAACGTGGCAACTCGTCCAGAGCGGCTCTTACGATATTGGCGCTTTGAGCGAGTCTGTCTGGGATCGGGCGCTTAGTGATGGCAAGGTCGACCCTGACGCTGCAGTGGAATTCCACATCACACCGGCCTATTTCGACTACAATTGGACGGCCCAAGGCGATCTGGACCAGGTTTACGGGAGCGGCTTTACAGCCAAGTTGCAGACCGCTCTCTTGAAGCTGAATCCACAGGAACACGTCGAGATACTGGAACTTTTCAGCACGGACAGGTTTATCGAAACCAACAACGCAAACTACCGAACCATTGAAGATGTGGCCAGGGGCCTGGACATGATCAGATAGGGTCTCAGGAACAGGATTGAAAGCGCTGTCTCGTAACGGACATGAACCAGTGTTGGCGGAGCAGACCTTAGCTGCCCCGTTGGTAGTGGTTGACGGAGTCACAAAGACCTACCCGCGGGTCAGGGCACTGGAAAGCGTGGGTTTCAGCATCGATGCCGGTGAGCGGGTGGCGCTGGTCGGCCCCAGTGGCAGCGGCAAGACGACGTTGCTCAACCTCTTGTCAGGCACGGTGCAGCCTGATTCCGGTTCTCTCTCCGTGGCTGGGCGCCCTCTCTCCCAGTCTCTGCCTCGTCGAGAACTGTCCTCCCTGGTGGGCATAATTCACCAGCAGTTTGATCTGGTGCCGCAACTGCCTGTAGTCCACAATGTCCTCGCCGGCCGGTTTGGCAGATGGGGCATGTTACGCTCGTTGGTGTCCCTGGCCTGGCCCCAGGACTATCAAATGGCGGCAGGAGCCCTGGAGCAAATGGGAATCTCCGAAAAGGCCACGGAGAGGACCTCGCACCTCTCCGGGGGTGAGCAACAACGGGTGGCAATAGCGCGGGCCATCGTTCAGTCGCCCAGGTTGGTGCTGGCTGACGAACCGGTCGCTTCCCTGGACCCGGCCCGGGCGGAAGAAATCATGCAACTCCTGGTGGGTCTGACCCTAGACTCTGGTCGGGCCTGGTGGCCAGCATCCACACCACGGAACTGGTTCGCAGTTACTTTACCCGTGTGATCGGGCTAAGGGATGGGCACCTTCACTTTGACATGCCGGCAGCTGAGTTGACCCAGGCAACTCTTACCGATCTCTATGACCTTTCCCACGAAGAGTCCAGCCACCACTGGCATTAACTCGGGCACTGCCCTATGAGATTGATACGCCAGGCCCTGGAGAGCCCTCATATGCTCTCCCTCTTGTTGGTGGGAGCGGTGGCCTGGAGCTTGTCAACCGTTGACTGGAACGGCCCTCTGGTCCACACCGGCGGCGGAAATTCGGCTTTCAGTTTTTTCTCCGCAGTTTTTACTCCGGAGCTTTCCCCTGGGTTCCTTTACATTTCCTTCAGGGCCGCATGGCAGACCCTGGCGTTTGCCCTGGCTGGGATGACGGTTGCCGTCGCTATAGGTTTCCCCTTGGGAGTAATGCTTCCGGGGCCCTGTTGCCACCATCCTCACGCTGGCGAATGCCCCTTGTTTTGGGGTCTCGGTTTATTCTGGGAACTGTAAGGTCCATTCACGAATTGGTTTGGGCGGTGCTTTTTGTGGCGGCTATCGGTCTCTCACCGGTTGCCGGGATTATGGCCCTGGGATTACCCTACGCGGGAATCCTGGGCCGCATTTACGCTGAATTTCTGCGGGACGTCCCCGAGGAACCGCTGACCGCGCTTCGTGCTACCGGTGCATCTGCCCTGCAAACCCTGGTTTATGGTCAGCTACCCATGTGCCTCCCGGACCTGGTCAGCTACACATTCTATCGGTTTGAATGTGCTATCCGAGCGGCGGCAATACTCAGCTTCGTGGGAATCCAGGGAATTGGTTATGAGCTTCAAATTTCCCTGGGAGATCTCCTGTTCAATCAGGTCTGGACCTTGCTGTTGGTATTGCTGGCGATCGTTGCCCTGGTTGATTTCTGGAGTCAGCGGGTCCGCCGCAGCCTGCTGACGTCATGATTGAGTCCAAGGAATCCCTACCACGCCCAGGACTTCGAAGGCGTCCCTTCACCTTTGCCCGTCTTTCCTTCTACATTGTAGGGGCACTGGTGGTCGCTGCCTGGACCTATATTCTGTTTGGGGGAGACAGCGGTTTCACCAACCTTTTTGAGGGCCGGACCTGGGAAAACGCCGGGGAGTTCATCCTTCAGTTGGCGGGATTCGGGTCCGAGGATACACCGGCCTTCCTGAAGTTCGACAAGTGGTGGTCTACCGGCAAGCTGGCCTATAACACCTGGCGATGAGCGTATTGGCTATGGTCATCGCCGGGCTGGGCGCCTTTATCACCTTCATGATGGCTGCCCGCAACGTCAGCGACGGCGGCCTGGGTGCTACACCTTCCATTGTCGGGACCATCCTCTTCTATTTGCTGCGAATCTTCTACGCCTTTACCCGCGCCGTTCCGGAACTGGTGTGGGCGATGCTGATAATTTTCTTTCTTTCGCCCGGCATTTTGCCCGGGGCGCTTGCCCTGGGAATCCACAATCTGGGCATCGTTGGGCGGTTGACCGCTGAAGTGGTGGAAAACCTGGATCCGGCGCCGGCGCGTGCTCTGCGCTCCTCGGGCGCGGGATTGTTCCAGATTCTGCTGTACGCCATACTTCCGCAGGCGCTGCCGCACTTTATTACCTACCTGCTTTACCGCTGGGAAGTGGTAATAAGGACGACGGTGGTGGTGGGGTTTGTGAACGCTGGAGGATTGGGTCGGGAGTTTCGCCTTAACTTCAGTTTCTTCCACTATGACGAGGTGGCGCTGATTATCATGTGGTACTTGCTGCTGGTTATAGGCGTGGACTTTCTTAGTGCCTGGCTGAGGAGGTTGGCCCGGTTTGATTAACTGGCAAACCAGTAGAGTGTGGGCGGGCGGATCGATCCTAAAAAATAATGGCAGGTATCGTTACCTGCCATTAAACAGTTGTTGGCCTTACGAAGCCTCTAAATATCAGAACTGGACAGGATATATCACCTGAATGACCCGGCCGTCCCTGAGGGCCTCGAAGTAGCCGTGGGCCCCATTGGGGTTCTGGAGCCAGCGCCGGACAAAATAGGCGCAAATGTTGGAAAGCTGGGTGCAGACAGACTCATCAGCTCCCGTAAAGCACAAGTTTTCGAGAACTATAGGAGTGGGAATCTCGACCTCGGAATGCAGGAACCGGGCCATGTATTCGGGCCTGACCGATTTGCCTGACTCCGCCACTACCAGCGCATAGTCTTTAATTGGGCCGGTGTCCTCCATAATGTGGTCGGGGTGAATATCGGCGACGGCATTTTCGTCCATGTACATATTGAGGGCGAAAAGGAACTTGCTGATCATGGCTTCCGGTGCACTGGACCACCCGGCAACCGTCGGGTTGCCGTTGTTGCGCGCCTCTACCAGTTGGCCCTTGTCCACAAAGGTTACGATAACCGGCGTTTCCCGCCTGATAAGGACATTGAGGCAGTCCTGGACCAGCTCTGCCCGCTTGGCCGGCGCCCACGACCTGAAAAAGCCTTTCCCTTGGTAAACGTCGGCAGGCTTCAATTTTTCAGGAACTCCGTCCTCGCCCAAACGGACTTCCGAAGTGTCTGCGGCACAGGGCGTTGAACTCACCGTTAATTGCGACGTACTGGTTTTCGTGAACAATCAGGCCTGAGTAAACCTGGTGCTGCTGATTGGTGTCATTAAGGCTGTCTCCGGTGTTCCCCGATTCTCCCAGATAAACCAGATACATTTCGCTGCCTCCCGCAAATTCCGGGCATAGGATTGATCGTTTCTGGACTAGTGGAGAGGACGCCCGCTCGCTAACGTGGAGCAGTCGGCAATTAGCCGGTTATCTGCCGCCATCGGCCTCCCCTGAATTTGAGGCAGCGTCCGAACCTTCGGCGTCCCCTGCTGCGCCCTCGTCAGTGACCGTGGGGGCCAGACGACCAGCGTCCACCCTGACCACAACCGCTTCCGGGTCGGTAAGCATAGTAACGTTAGATTCCAGTATGAGTTCACCGGCACGGATTACCGAGTTGGTGTCTACCATCTGCGAAATATCAACTACGAACTCATTGGGAATCTCCAGAGGAAGCGCCTCCACGTCCAAGTGATAAAGAGTCTGGGCCGTTCCCCCTCCGGTGATCCTGGCGCCCGGTGATTCTCCCACCAGGGTAATGGGCACCTGGGCAGTTACCTTCACGGTTACCGACGCGGCCAAGAAGTCCACGTGCAACAGTTCGCCTCGAACCGGACTCCACTGGATCTCCCGTGCGAAGGCCAGGTTCTCGCCTGCCTCGCCCTGCACTGACAAAGTTACCGGATTAGTATTGCCAGCGCGGGCCAATGCCCGGAGCAACTGCTTTTGCTCGCACTGAAGCGGTCGGTCAGATATGCCCGGCCCATATAGATGGACCGGCACCATTCCCGTGCGGCGTAACTGCTTGACCTTTTTCCCCATAACAACCCGGGGCTCCAGTTCCAAACTAACTGACTCGGTAGTCATGTGTTTCAATCTCCTGGCGGGACCGGCAATAGCCTGGAAGCCCCATTGCATAACTGGTCAAAGCCACAGGGCGGAAGTTACTTCCGCCTGAGCGTAACCCTCTAATAATAGCACCGACTTTGGCGAAAAGAAACTGAACGCGATTCGCCGGCAGGGCAATCGCGTCTTGACCCAATCTATCGCTCACCCCTGCATAGGCATCGTCTTAAGTCCAAGTAATGTAACCCCAATCACAGCGCCCTGAGCATGCCGAAGGGTGTAGAACCTTCCTTTTAGGGAACCTCTGAATAAGTCATTTACATTGCTGCCACGACCGAAACTCCTGGAGGAAGATTAGGGGCGTCAGTCAGGAAGTGAGCGCCGGCCACCGCCATACTGCCCTTCCCCCTCGATAAGGGAAGGGAGTTGTTCAGAGGTTCCTTAGAACGGTTACTGATTCTTGTACGTACATGCAGTCCAGAGTCTCAGAATCTTCGAATACGCTCAGTATGACATTTGTTCATTGCGTGATTGCCCTGCGCATACCTGAGGGAATCCTGATTTAATCTCGGTCATGTGGCATACTTAAGGTACTTTCAAGCCAATCACTGCGGGCACAGAGCTGAAACATTCCAGCATGGAGGCCAAGTATGACTACCCAGACCCTCACAATAGATTCCCAAGTCCACTGCTATGAGCGCAACCGACCGGAACGTCCCTGGATAGGTTTCCTGCAGGGCCCGGACGAAGTTACCGGGGACATTATGGTGGAAGCCATGGACTCCGTAGGCGTTGACGGAGCCCTGTTGATTTCTCCATTCTCGATGTACCGCTATGACGCCAGCTATGCCCTTGAGGTTCATGCCAAGCACCCAACCCGATTTGGCCTGATCCGGCCCTTTGATCCCCATTCGGACTCAATTGCCGAGGACATGGCTGCGTGGGCAAGTACGCCCGGGGTTGTTGGGGCGCGGATAATGCTGTCCGCCGAGCCTTTTGAGGCTGACCACCCGGGTATTAACCAAATTCTTTCGGCGGCAGGCACCGAGGGCATTCCGGTTAACGTCATGTGTTCTACGAAGCTTCCGCTGTTTGGAGAATTGGCTCGGAAGCACCCCAATACCCAAATGGTTATAGACCATTTGGGCATCATTCAGCCACCGGCACCACCGGTGCCTTCCGAACCCTTTGCCGATTTACCAAATGTGTTGGCGCTGGCGGAAATAGACAACGTGGCCATCAAAATTTCCGGCGCCGGCACCCTTTCCCACGAAACCTTTCCCTATGCGGACATTTGGGAACCCCTGCGCCAGATATTCAACGCCTACGGCCTGGAACGCTGCCTGTGGGGCACCGACTGGACCCGAGCAACGAATTTGCTGACTTTCGACCAGGGAGTGGAGGCTTTCCGGGTCACGGACGAGTTGTCGGATGCGGATCGTTCGGTGCTGATGGGCGGGTCGCTGTCCAGTATATATAACTGGGCGCCCGGGGCGGCCTAGCGGAACGGCTGACCGGCAGGGCGGTTTTCCGTTTCAGGTGGTGTTGCTAAAGAGACCGGGCTGCCACAAGGGCTGCCCCTACGGAATTCGTTAATCAAACTACCAAAACTGCAACGCTATGCACCAGCAGGTCTGGCTTGAACTTGCACCTTCGTTGCGCTAAACTACCGCCTGTAGTCTGGACTTGGTTCAGGTATGGATTACTACACTATCGGCAATAGAGGGGAGGACCATGCCAGGAGCTGAATTCGGTAAGGTCGAAGTAGATATAGTTTACTGCGTACCTTGAGGTTACCATGCAGTTGCCATGTGGCTGGCGACAGAGTTCCTCAAGTACCAGAACCCGGGCGACATCGCCATTAAGCTTACCCCTTCGGATAAGGGGAGGCTGGAAGTTTACCTGGATGGAGAGAAGATCTTCGATCGAATGGACGAGGACGGGGTGTATCCCAATTTGACCCGCGCCAACGAGCTGAAGATGGATATCGACGAGAAGATTTTCCAGGTCGATGAGGCAGTGGCCAACGCCTAACCCAACCGTGAGCCGGGCTTGATGCGGCTCGGAAAGCGTACAACTGAAAGAGGCAGCCCCGGCCATAGAGTCCAGGGCTGTTTCTGTTTGTGAAACTTGGTTCCCCTGAATCAAGGTCTAAGGGTTATCCTGAGGGATTGGCATACAAGCTACTAAAGAGAGAAGACTGGAGAGTTAATTTTGGCAAATTCGGAACATGTAGAGGCGGCGCTGCAAGGTCGCCGTGTCCTGATTCAGTGGCTGCAGGAACACCCGGACACCGCATTGGACCTGTCCGGGGCTGACCTGTCCGGTGTTGATTTGGCAGGGGTCAAAATGCGAAACGTCAACTTTGGAGGGGCCAATCTCTCGGGTTGCAGGCTCACTCGTGCCAGCATGCCAGGGTCCAACCTCATTGGGGCCAACCTTGAGAGTGCGAACCTGGCGCGGGCAGGACTCACCGGTTCAAATATGGTGAGCGCAAACCTGAGCGGCGCCAATTTGTTCTGGGCCGACGTCAAGCAGTCAAATCTGCACGGGGCGGTGTTGCGGGGAGCCCATCTGATGCGCACTTCGTTTATCAGCGCTGACCTGACCAATGCCGATTTCAGCCAGGCTACCATGATCGAGGCCGACCTGCGAAGCACGACCCTGACTGGGGCCGCTTTCCAGGGCGCCAACATGAACGGCGTCGACCTTAGCCGGGCAGTTATGGAAGGGGCCAACTTCACCCTGGCCAAGATCAGGGACTCCCTTTGGATCATGGCCGATATGCGGGGCGCCGACTTCGACAAAGCCAGCCTTCACCGCTCCGACCTGAACATGGCCAAGTATGACGAGACTACCCACTTCCCCGATGGCTTTGACCCAACAAACACGGGCTATAAGGACGTGATGGACTAGGAGCCGACAACTTCACCATAAATGCAATATCTTAGAGGCGCCGAGAAATGGCGCGTACGGCCAAATAGCGAATGGGGCAGGTGAATCCTGCCCCATCTCTTTTTCAATGTCGTGGCCCTCATCGGGCTGTTTATTTAACGCGTCGGAACAGGACGGTCGGCCTTGTGCTTCTCGATGGTTTCCGTGTCCCAGAAACGGGAGAAATGGAGGGCACGGGGGCAATGGCCGTAAGCCTCGTCCACCTCAATAATTACCCCCTGCAGGTGGTAGCCCCTCTCGTCAGGTTCGTAAAGGGAGACCTCCACGTCCTTCTGGTTGAGTTCCTCCTGGTTGACTATGGCGACGGTGCCGTTGACGCGGACCGTGTCGTTGACGCCAGGAATCATGAAAATCAACCCCACGTGCGGGTTGGCGTCCATGTTGAGGTAGGACTGGAAGAGCCGGTTTCCGGCCACGTCGGGTAACACCAGGTGACGATCGTCCAGCACCTTAACAAACCCGGGCAGCCCGCCCTTGGGGGAAGCGTCACAGTTGCCTTCCGCGTCGCTGGTGGCCATCACAACAAAGGGAGATTGGCTGATGAACTCTTTGACGAAATCAGTCATGTAATTAACGACCTTGGTCTTGGCCCGGCCACTGGGGTCCGGAGCCCCGAAGACAGCGGTAAAGCGGTTCTCGTCAGTGATGGGATAGGTAGCCTGGGACTGCGTCTGGGTGCTGGTCATAATGTCCCTCCCTTTGGCAAATGTTAAATCAGTGGCAATTGGGGTCAGTCTAACAGCCGACTCAATTCCAGGCAACCGGCCAGCCTGGCGGATTGCCTCAGTGCATCAATGGATGGATCAAAATTTCAGTCTGGTCGTATTTGGGAGCGTTGTATTTTTTTCTCAGAAGCCAGGTTCGGGAAGCGCACAATTACGGGGCAGCAACTGCTGTGTTAATATTGGCTGACCAACGCGGTCGGTCAACAATAGTCGTTTAGCAACAGGAGGTTTTGAAGGAATGAAGGCGCTTGACGGGATTCGTGTGCTCGACTTGACCAGAGCTTTGGCGGGGCCGTTTTGCACGCTGATGCTGGGAGACTATGGAGCCGACGTAATCAAGATAGAAATACCGGGCACCGGCGACGACACCCGCCAGTGGGGGCCGCCCTTCATTGGTGAAGAGAGCGCCTACTTCCTGTCTATCAACCGCAACAAGCGCAGCCTCACCCTGAACTTCAAGGAAGAAAAGGCGAGAGAGATTTTCCTGAAACTGGTGGAAGACTCGGACGTAGTGGTGGAGAACTTCACCCCGGGCGTGATGTCCCGCTTTGGGCTGGATTATGAAACCGTGAAGAAGAGCAATCCCAATATCGTCTATTGTTCCATATCCGGATTCGGCCAAAACGGACCCTACCAGAGTCGACCGGCCTACGATCAGATCATGCAGGGTATCAGCGGCCTGATGAGTATAACCGGACACCCCGAGGGGGAGCCGGAAAAGATCGGGATAGCAGTTACAGACATCGGCGCCGGCATGTGGGCAGCCTTTGCCGTGATGTCCGCGCTTTACCGGCGAGAACAGGATGGCGAAGGCCAGTATATCGACATTTCCATGCTGGATGCTCAGGTGGCATGGTTGACTTATCAGGCCGGTTACTACTTTGCCTACGACCGTCCCCCGCAGAGGCTGGGCAAGGCTCATCCTACGCTGGTTCCCTACCAGGCTTTCATGGGTCAGGATGGCAAGTACTTCAACGTTGCCGTGGGTTCTGACCGGCTTTGGGACCGTTTCTGCCAGGCGGTCAAACGGGAGGACTTGAAGGACAACCCCGATTATGCGTCCAATGGCGTACGGGTAGAAAACCGGGCGACGCTGTCTCCGTTGCTGCAGGAGCATTTCCTGACCCGCCCCGCGGATGAGTGGGTGGCAGACCTGCAGGCGAACAACGTTCCGGCCGGCCCGATTAACGACCTGGCCGACGTTTTCTCCGATCCACAGGTCCTGCATCGGGAAATGTTGCTGGAGATTCCTCATCCCACGCTGGAGTCAGTCAAACAGACCGGTCTGCCAATAAAGTTTTCACGGACTCCGGGTGGACTCGATCAACACCCGCCTCTTCTGGGCGAACACAACCATTCCATCCTGCACGACCTGGGTTACTCCGACGCGGAGATCGAAGATATGGTTGTCAAGTCTGTGATCTGACGTTATTCAGTCCTGGAGAACACCGGAATTTGACGTATGGCCGAACCCTCTTTCGTAAATTGGGTTCGGCTATTTGATTGGGGGGCATCGGAGAGATGAACGATAAGAGGCGTTGCGACTGGCCTGGAAGCGACTCCTTGATGATCGCATACCACGACGAAGAATGGGGTACGCCACTGCGGGATGACCAGAAGCTGTTTGAGTACCTGCTGCTGGATGGGGCGCAGGCCGGCCTGAGCTGGCAAACCATCCTCCGGAAGCGGGCAGGATACCGCAGGGCCTTCGACGACTTTGACCCAGACAGGATAGCCCTCTACACCGACGCGGACATGGAAAGGTTGCTGGCTGAAACGGCGATAGTCCGCAACCGCCAGAAAATCGCCGCTGCCATAGGGAACGCCCGCGCGTTTCTCCAGATTCAGGAGACTGAGTACAGCTTTGCCCATTTCATCTGGTCTTTCGTTGGCGGGGAGACGGTGGATAATGCCCGACCCGTGGGCAACGATGTTCCGGCCACCTCCCCCGAATCGGAAAGTATGAGCAAGGAACTACGGCGGCGGGGCTTTCGATTTGTAGGGCCCACCATCTGCTACGCATTCATGCAGGCTGCAGGCTTGGTCAATGACCACCTAACCTCATGCTTCCGGTACAATGAAATCAGGGAATTATATTAAGCTGGCTGGTGATAAACGAATCTAAATATTTTTAGCCGGGAGTTTCTGGAATCTACCGGAGCCTTTTACTTGAACGTATGCCGAATCGAGGAAGTCGTTGCTTCCAAGAGTGGGATGGAGCGAGAGGAATTCCGTGAGGGAATTTCGGAATTTCCTGACCAAGTGAACATAATAGTAATACTATGGTAATTCAATCTACTTAGAATACGCCTTGATCATAATAATATGCGACCGATAAGCTGCTAAGGCGAAGGCTGGCGGGAGGAAGAAAAACTAATGGACCTTGGGCTCGCTGAACGTGTAGCCATTGTAGGGGGAGCTGGGCTGGAGATTGGCAAGCACGTTGCCATGGCCTTGGCCAGCGAAGGGGCAAGAGTATCCATCTGCGCGCGCAACGAAGAGGGCTTGCGCCGCACCGAAATGGAAGTTGTAAGGGTTGGCACCCAACATAATGTCCTGGCCATGCCGGCGGACCTGTCGGAGCCGAAGGACATCCGGCGGGTGGTGCGCGACACCTTTAACCGTTTTGGTCAGATTGATATCCTGGTAGTGCGAACCGGCCAACCCAACCGGGGATCACTGGCCGATGTCGATGATAGCGAAGTGACAGAGGAGATAGAGAGACATCTGCTCAGTGCGGTCAGGCTGAGCCGCGAAGTCATTCCCTACATGAAGCAGGAACACTGGGGCCGTATAATAAATTTGGAGTTGGCTTCCACCAAAGATGTTGCCGAAGGTAACAACCACTTTATAGCGAGGCAGCTTTATCTCATCGGTTATTTCAAGACCTTGGCCCAGGAACTAGCTCCCTTCAATATCACTGTCAACAATCTGCTGTCCGGCGCGCTGAAAACGGAAGAACTTGAGGAATTCCTCAGGACTCGAGCAAATCAGGATGACCCAGAGCCTGCCGAGGTGGCCAAGGGCTTGGCCAAGCGGATTCCGATGAAACGATTGGGAAAACCTGAGGAAATTGGTGACATGGTTGCGTTCCTGGCCTCGGAAAAGGCCGGGTACCTGACCGGGGCCACCATTTCGGTTGATGGCGGCCGAACTCCATAGCAGCAGCAAGACCCTGAAGTCCTCCATCGGTTTTTGCAGGTTCCATCACGCTTGTGCCTCCAGGCCAACCCGCCGGGGCGTGAAATAGTAAACTCCTGTGCCTTTCAACAGATCGTGGATGAAGCCCAGCACTTCCTGGTACGGGAAGAATTGCCCGGTTGGCTGATTCGCGACTATCGAAACTCCAACCCCATCTTTCCCCAGGTAATATCCGCGTCAGGTCACGTTACCCGTCCATTGTGTTGGTCAACGCCCACTGCTCGGACTCTCATTACGAACCGGAGCCAGAAGGCAGCAGCACATTTCGACCGGGTGACTGGGTGCTGATAGATTTGTGGGCAAGAGAGGCAACGCCGGACAGCGTTTACGCCGACATAACCTGGACACCATATGTGGGAGAAAGGGCGCCGGAGTTGCAATAACAGGTCTTTGATATTGTCCTCGGCGCGGGGACTCGGCGTTGCATTCCCTGGAGGAGTCCTGCCAGCGAGGGGAGCCGGCATAAGGGTGGCAGGCCGACGCGGTGGCACGGGGCCACATCGAAGAGCGAGGGTACGGGCAATTCCTCACCCACCGGCTTGGCCACAGCATCAGCTACGAAGTACACGGAGAAGCAGTAAATCTGGACGGTTTGAAACCCACGACACCAGGCGCATAATCCCTGGCATTGGGTTCTCCATAGAACCGGGCATTTTCCTCACCGAGTTTTGGGGTCCGGTCGGAGATTGATGCCTACATGTCGGACGAGGGCCCTTCGCCTCTTCTCCGGTGCAGCAGGAAATAGTTCTGATACAGCTGGAATAACCAGCCATCGTCCCCTGACTTTCTACATTACTGGCAATGCCCGTTACTTGGGCGCCAGCCTGCGGCACCTTATTGCCGGGACTCTTCCAGGTAGCCCTTTTCTGCCCCTTGAGACCTGGGGCTTCTACACCAGGTTAGTCCAGCTTCCAGGGAATTCAGGAGGTTTGGCTGTTCCGGGTGGCTTGCTTCTGAAATTATGACTTCCGCCCCTTTTCCGAACACCCGCGAGGCTTTAATATAACCGGACTGACGCCTACTCATCCGGCCCTACTACAAGGGGCCGCCCACGACGACGGAAGACAACCTCTATGAGTAATTCCTCCCCACCACTGAATATTCTCAAATCCCATTTTGGATTTGACAGCTTCCTCCCCTTGCAGGAGGAGATAATTACCAATGTCCTTTCCGGTCGGGATAGCTTGGTGCTCTTGCCTACCGGCGGCGGCAAGTCCCTGTGCTACCAGTTGCCCGCCATGTGTTTGCCGGGATTAACCCTGGTGGTGTCCCCTCTGATCGCCCTCATGAAAGACCAGGTGGATGCCCTGAACTCCAATGGCATTCCGGCCCGGTTCATTAACAGTTCCCTGACCTCATCAGAGATAGAACTGGCGCAAGGCGAGGCAAGCCGTGGGCAAGCCAAGATTCTCTATGTGGCTCCGGAACGCCTGGCCATGCCTGGATTCCGGCATTTTCTCAGCAATGTGGAACTCAGCCTTATCGCCATCGACGAAGCCCACTGCATCTCCGAGTGGGGCCATGAATTCCGTCCCGATTACCGCAATTTGAGGCAACTGCGGCAGGCCTTTCCGGGGGTGCCGGCAATCGCCCTGACGGCGACAGCCACCTGGCAAGTCAGGGAGGACATAGTTCAACAATTGGGCCTTCAGCAGGGAAGGGTCTTTCTATCCAGCTTCAACCGGGCCAATTTGACCTATTCGGTGCAATCGAAAGAAGGCTACTGGCAAAAACTGCTAACCCTCTTAGGGGCCCATAAAGGAGAGTCAGCTATAATTTATGCCTTCTCCCGCCGAGAGACCGAAGAGTTGGCCGAAGACCTGAACGCCCGTGGCCTGAAGGCCCGCCCGTATCACGCCGGCCTGGACCCGGAAACACGGCGCCGGACCCAGGAGGACTTCATTCGGGATCGGGTCCCTATTATTGTCGCTACCATTGCCTTTGGGATGGGGATAGACAAACCCGATATCCGCCTGGTGGCCCACCATAGCCTTCCCAAGTCGTTGGAAGGTTATTATCAGGAAACGGGCCGGGCGGGACGGGATGGGCTCCCCAGCGAGTGCGTCCTCTTCTACTCCTACGCCGACAAGGCCAAGCAGGAGTATTTCATTGACCAGATTGAGGGGCGGGTGGAACAAGAGAACGCCCGCCTGAAACTGTCCCGGATGGTCGAGTTTGCGGAAATTCCTCTATGCCGCCGCAAGAATATATTGGGCTACTTTGGCGAAGACTGGGAAGAAGAAAATTGCGGAAGCTGCGACGTGTGCCTCGCCGCCAATGACGAAATTGATGCCACCGAAATAGCCCAGAAAGTGCTGTCTGCCGTGATACGTACTGGGGAACGGTTTGGCGCGCTGCACGTTTCAAAAGTGCTCAGGGGGAGCCGGGAGAAGCGCGTGCTGGAACTGGGGCACGACCGGCTGAGTGTTTACGGCATTGCCAAAGACTTCAGCGAAGCAGAGTTGCGGGAGATTGTTGCCCACTTGCAGGCCCGCGCCCTGATAAGCAGGAACGAGGGCGAGTTTGCCACCCTGTCAGTGTCCGACAAGGGAAAAGAGTTCCTGCAGCAACGGAACAAACTCTCGCTGCCCGTGTTGAAATCCTCTGCGGAAAACCGGGAGTCTTCCGGAAAGTTATCTCGGCAGTCCGACGCAGGGCAGCCAGACTATGACGTAGAACTCTTCAAGCAGCTTCA
Organism: Geodia barretti; assembly: GCA_030341885.1. Lineage (NCBI taxonomy): Eukaryota > Metazoa > Porifera > Demospongiae > Tetractinellida > Geodiidae > Geodia > Geodia barretti. The sequence goes on along the minus strand of CASHTH010002505.1, from coordinate 8,596 downwards.
AGGGCTGCGAAAGAGGCTGGCGGATGAACAGAACATGGCAGCTTTTGTCGTATTCGGCCATGCCTCCCTGAGGCACATGGCCAGCGCGATGCCCCAAAGCCTTGCTACCTTTGGCCTTATACCCGGCGTTGGCTCAAGGAAGCTTGAAGAATACGGAAGAAAATTCGTTGCCGTAATTCGAGAATATGCCGAGGCTAAAGGAATACCGGACCAAACCAGGGAAGCATTGAAGCAAGCGAGGTCGAGGAAACCGGCCACCGAGGAAGAGTCCCCCCGGCGGTCCACAGGCAGGGCCAGTTCGACTTACCAACAGACCAGGGACCTGCTGGCCCAGAACCTTACGGTTGCCCAGATAGCTGAGCAAAGAAACCTGGCGGAATCAACTATCGTCGGTCAGCTTGAACGGATGGTGTCCCAGGGAGAACTGCTTCACCTGGAGCACTTATTGCCTTCCCCTGAACATCTCCGTCGTATTAAGGAGGCTTTCGATGTCTGCGGTAACCAGTACCTGAAGCCGGCATGGGAGTATCTTGGCCCGGACTACACCTATGATGAGCTTCGCCTGACACGCATCTTCTTACAGCAGGAAGTGTTGCCGGACGGCTGACAACGGGGCAACCACCAGTAAAGGTGCCCCAACCAGGTCCAGAATAGTAGCCTTGTTTGGTTGTGGCACTGTGGGAGATTGCCAGGTCATTGAAAAGAGTTGGCAATCGCCCACTGGAAATAGATTGAACCGCTCTGCATTCGAAGCAGAGCGTCAATTGACACTGCGAGGTACGCTTAAAGTTTATTTCCACTCCGCATTGTTGCTGCTGTGGCAGCGTGGTATCCTAATTAAACCTCTACACTATTTGGACACTTGATTTGATTGTTTGCCATCCCCGGTACCTCGTATTCCTCAAAATCCTGTTTATCCTTGCAGCGCTGGTCATAGGCTTTAGCGGACTTGGGGATTCTCCGGTTTCCGCCAATGGAAAGGCAACTCTGATTTCAACCCAGGAACAGGGGCCCTACAGATTTGAAGTTTCTATCCTGCCCAGCAGAGCAGTGGTCAACAACACCCACCTTAGCCTGCGAATCATTGAACTGAGTTCGGAGGTCACTTTAACCGAGGGATCGGTAAATATTTCAGCGACAGGGCCGGGCCAGGGCACTAATTTCGGGCCCATTGTGGCCGACAATAATGTCCTGCCCCAGTTCTTCGAGACTACCCTGCCCTTTGACGCGCCTGGCGTTTGGCAGGTCAGCATTAACGCAAGCACCGAACTGGGCGAAGAGACTATCCAGTTGTCCCTGGATGTTCGCGAAGGCCGCCCCATAAACCTGATTCTGGTGGCGGCAATTGCAGTGGCTGTGATTGCCGTAGGAATCTGGACATTTGACCGGATTAAGGCGGGCATTAGAAGGCGGAAGGCCAGGGCTTAGGCGGATGGCGGTCCCAGGGGATCTGGTTCAATCGCAGGCACAGATGCGCAACAGATGATGGTTCAACTGGTACGTCCATTCATAATTGTGGCCCTGTACGCCCTGTTGCTTCCGGTGACCGGCCCGATGCTGGATCATCACTACGTGGAATGGCAGCACGGCCACGGCCACGCCTATTTGGGCGGTGTCCCCGACGAAGGACCTGGGTTTCACATCCACATTTACGATATCTACGACAGCCACGGCCACCTTACCCTGGGCGATGCTGGCAGTGACTTGCCCCAGACGGATGGCGTGGCTTTCTTCACCAGGTATGATGGCGCCGGCATGGGGGCCATCTATTCAGTCACCGGTCCTGCCAAGGTATCGATGCTCTTTCCCGACCCCGAGGACTCTCCATTGCTGGCATCTTTTGTACCAACCAGTGTTACGCCTGTTGGCGCGCAGCCTTCCCCACCCCGGAAACCTCCCACTGCATAACTCCTGCTAACTGACCGCTTGCGTCTAGACTGCCTGTTTCCAGTAGCCGCATTTGCGGAGATAGATGTCGTCCCATGGCGACTTGCTTGCGGTGTTGTCTTCCTATCCAGTTTCATGAGCTAGTCAGGAGTTATCATGCGTCGTTTGATTAAGGCTAAGTTGTTCCTATTGCTTTGTTTCCTGGTTCCGGCCCTCTTGCTGTTGGCCGCCTGCGGCCCCAGCGATGCCTCGGAACAGATTGCAGTTACGGCGAATTTCGCTGGTGGGCAGATGTCCCCAACTACCATTACGGCAAAACAAGGCGATACAGTTACCCTGAAAATAGAATCGGACAATCCCGGTACTTTTCATCTGCACGGGTATGACCTTGAAGGGGAGTCGGGCTCCGGCAGCCCAGCGGAGATCCAGTTTGTGGCCGACGCTACAGGGCGCTTTCCCCTCACTTTTCATGGTTCAACCGTCGAGGCTGAAACCGGTATGACCATGCCTTCCGATGGCGAAGGTATAACGAGTTCCGAAAGCAATAGTGCAATGGATCACGGCTCTGCGGATCATGGCCCGATGGAATCAACGGTGCCGGTCGAGGTTGAAATTGCTGCCGAGTGGGACAGCACCGGTGGATTGCACATTTCAATCGAGACGGAAGGCTGGCGTTGGGCCCCTGAAGAGGTGAACGGCGACAACTCCCCCGGGGCCGGTCACGCTCACGTGTATGTTGATGGTGAAAAGGTTGGCCGAATCTACGGTTCCTATCACTATCTCCCATCTCTGGAACCCGGAAGCCATGAAGTTCGGGTGTCGCTTAACGCCAATGAGCACAACGAATTGACCTGGCAGGGCAGTCCACTGGAGGCCTCTACGACGGTGACCGCACCGGATGGGGGAGCGCTCGACGACCACCAAATGGGCCAAACGTTGGAAGCGGTAAGTTCGGAGGCCCCTATGTCTTTGAAGATTCTGGCCCACCGGGACCCGCTGGGTGGGTATAACTTGCAGGTTGTTCCCAACGGTTTTGAGTTCGCCCAAGGCAGTCGCCTGTCCCACGCGCCAGGGAAGGGGCATGCCCAGGTTGCAATCGACGAAGAGACCGTATCCAAGCTCTTTGTCCCTTGGCTCAAGCTTCCGGCCCAGGGGGAAGGAATGCATACGTTCACCGTCTCCCTGCTGAATAACGAGGGAAAGCCATACCATTACAATGGCATTAAGGTGGAGGAGTCGACGCAGGTGTACGAGGAGGCCAAGGCGGATGATGCAGACAGCGATGTGACTGGTGGCCACGACTCTTCCGATGCAGACAGCACGGGTAACCAAAATGGCGACGCCGGTGGCTCGACTGGTCACGATAGCCAGGCCAGCGCCGGAAATCACGGTGGCGATGCTGGCAGCCAGGCTGGTGCTGACCACCACGATCAGTCCGGTGGTGGCGGTGAGGATTCTACTGAACTGGAGGTTGGCTACCTGGAGGTGCTGCCCCCCGTTAGGGGAGCAACCGAGCAGCACAAACTACGCCGCGTTTTCAAATGAGAGGGGGGCGACCACGTGGTCGCCCCTGAATTCTAATAGTGTAGTCGGATTTGTTTCCCCAGGCTGCTTTCTCAATCCACGAGCGCCCGTTCCAGCGCACCGCTCCAGGCATCGGCAATTTCTGAGACTTCCAGGTCCGCGTATGATCCCAGGCGGAACCGGGAGCCGCCCGTCTTGCCAAGCTCCAGCAAAGGAACGTCCAGTTCCGTTGCCATTCGCTGCAATTCCGGAAACACTTTCGGGGCACAGCGACACCACGATGCGGGACTGGCGTTCTCCAAACAAAGAACAATCCCAGCGCGCCATCAATCTGGACAAGGAACCGACCCCTCGGAAGCCTATGCCTTCGGCGAAAGTGCATTCGGCAAGCGCCACGGCCAACCCCCCATCGGAGCAGTCGTGGGCGGAAGCGACGATTCCCTGGGCTATGGCCTTGCGGCACAAGGCCTGTACCCGTCGTTCAAGCGCAAGGTTGATTGCAGGTCTTCCCGCGACGAGGCCGTGGATGGCTTGCAGAAACTCGCTGCCGGCCAAATCGGATGCACGGGGCCTCAGGTTTCTCTGGCCCACGAGGTAGACATCCAGTCCTTCTTCGGGAAAGGAGGATTTGGCATGCCGCGTGACGTCTTCCAGCAGTCCTAATCCACCAACGACCGGCGTCGGGTAAATTGCCTGGCCCTGGGACTCGTTGTAAAGGCTTACGTTGCCGCTAACCACCGGGACACCCAACACCCGGCAAGCCCGGGCCATGCCACGTATGCTCCATTCCAGTTGGTAATAAATTTCGGGACGCTCGGGATTGCCAAAGTTAAGGCAGTCGGTCAGAGCCAACGGCTCCGCGCCGGTGCTGGAAAGATTTCGGCACACCTCGGCCACCACGATTTGCCCGCCGCGATAGGGGTCGAGGTAACAGAAGCGTCCGTTGCCGTCTATGCTCAAAGCGATGGCCTTGCCCGTTCCCTTGATTCTCAACACGGCGGCGTCGCTGCCCGGCCCTGCCACCGTATTGGTCTGTACCTGGTGGTCATAGCGCCGGTAGACCGATCGTCTGCTGGCTACATTCGGCGCGGCCAGCATCCGCAGCAAGGTATCGGCCACGCTGGACCTCGGCAATGGTATTTCGTCCAGAACGAGGCGCTGCCTGTCCCGCTGTTCGAGAGACTGTTGACCATTAAGCCTGTAACGGGGCGCTTCGGTCAGGTGCTTTATCGGAAGTTGGGCGACGGGCCGGTCTCCCTCAAGCACATGGGCCCGGGGTTCCTGGATCACCTGCCCGATCTCGCGGCAGGGTACGTCCCATTTGCGGAAGACTTGCTGGACCCGTTCCACATGCTCGGGGGCCGTCACCAACAGCATTCGCTCCTGGGATTCTGAGAGCATCACCTCGTACCCCGACATTCCGGGTTCCCGCCGGTGCACCTGGCTAATGTCCAGTATCAGGCCTCGACCACCGCGATAAGCCGACTCTATGGCTGCGCTGGTCAGCCCGGCCGCTCCCAGGTCCTGGAGGCCGCTAACACAGCCTGTTTCCAGTGCTTCCAGGCAGGACTCAATGAGCACCTTTTCAAGGAAGGGGTTGCCAACCTGGACGGTGGGACGCAGTTCCTGTTCTTCTTCAAAGGTCCGTGATGCCAGACCCGATGCGCCGTGAATGCCGTCCCTGCCCGTTTCGGCCCCGACAAGCAGGAGCACGCTTCCGACCCGACCTGCGGCGGCTGAGGCCAGTTTGTCCGTTGCCACCAGGCCAACGCACATGGCGTTCACCAGCGGATTGTGGGAATAGGACTCGTCAAAGTAGATTTCTCCTGCCACGTCGGGGACTCCAATGCAGTTCCCATACCAGGAAATGCCCTCCACCACCCGGCGAAACAGGTGGCGGTTATGAGGTGAATCCAGTGGGCCAAAACGCAGCGAGTTCAACAGGGCAATAGGCCGGGCGCCCATAGCCAGAATGTCCCTGACTATGCCACCCACGCCGGTCGCGGCTCCCTGTAAAGGCTCCACCGCCGACGGGTGATTGTGCGATTCAACCTTGAACACCACGGCCAGGCCGTCGCCAATGTCAACGGCACCGGCGTTTTCGGCCCCTGATTGGGATAACACGCGAGGGGAACTACTGGGGAAAAAACGGAGAAGCGGGCGGGAATGTTTATAGCCGCAGTGCTCGCTCCATAGGGCGCCAAACATCCCCAATTCAACCGGGTTGGGTTCCCGGTCCAGCCGTTCAACGATCATCTCGTATTCGGCCTGGCTGAGGGCAATTTCGTCGAGGACTTCTTTGGTTACGGGCATGAACACCTGGCAGGTAGACTTGGAAGTGCGGGATCTTCAGAGATATTAGTCCTGCGCTGGCAGCACCGACACCTCGTATTTCCTAATCTCGCTATCCGCGGTAACAAGGGCCATACCCTCTGACATGGCTTGGGCGATCAGAATTCGGTCAAATGGGTCGCGATGATGCATTGGCAATCGGCTGCCCACTTCGGCATGCGCTGTAGTAACTGGCAGTCCGGTGAAGCCTAGCCCAGACAAGGTGGCTTCCAAGTTCTCTGGGGCCTCGAGTCTGCCTGCATTGCGCTTATAGCCGATTTCATAAATGCTGAACGCACTGATAAATGCCTGGTTTCCACGGTCGTCTATTGCTTCTCGCGCACCGGGGCCTAAATCAGGGAAGTTCCAAAGCCACCACACGAGCGAGTGGGTATCGAGCAGGAGAAGCACTATCTTCTCTAGCTGTTCAGGGCCGAATCAAACAGGGATGCCAGAGGTTCATCCCATCCCGGAAGCGGTTCGAACGAGTCTGGTGGCAGCTGTTTCCTCAATTCAGAACGGGATTTGAGGTGTTGTCCTTTTGATTCAGCCATTGGGTGGCAGGCAGCCAAGTTCATATACGGTTGTCCATCTTTGGTGATGACCACGTCCAGCCCGCTCTCCGCAATTTTTTAAAGCTCGTCAAGCATAAACCTGGCTTCTTCTAGAGTTACCTGCAACGGAAACACCTCTGAGGGCATTTTCCCTATTATAACGAGTTGGGCAGCCCCGCCCCTTCCTCAAACCCCAACATCAGGTTCAGGTTTTGAATAGCTGCACCGCAGGCGCCCTTGCCCAGGTTGTCCAGCAGGGCGATCAGCAAAACGTGCCCTGACGGATGTGGGGCAACGTGCAGTTGGATTCGGTTGCTGTCGTTGCAAACTTCCGGATTGTAGCTGAGCTCGTTCAATGCGCCGGCCTCTTGTAAATGGGCCACTTCGACGAACTGCTCTCCCAGGTAGCGGTCATACAGGGCTTCCCAGACCTGTTCTCCAGTGGCGCCGGACTTCAACATAGACGCGTGGACTGGCACCTGTACCCTCATGCCGCAGCGAAAGGGGCCGACGGCCGGCACAAACTGGGGCTCGGCGCTTATCCGGGCAAACTTCATCATTTCAGGAATGTGCTTGTGCCGCTGGTAAAGGGCATAGGGCGCCTCGAAGGGCAGCGCATCCAGGCCATTCTCAGGATTCTCCCATTTGCCTATTAGTGAATTCCCGCCGCCCGAATAGCCGGACAAGGCATTGATGGAAATCGGCGCATCTTCGGGGAGCAATCCCGCGTCAACCAATGGACGGACCAGCAAGATAAACGCTGATGGATAGCATCCGGGATTCGATACCAGCTTGGAGTCATGTATGGCTGCCCGTTGCCCGGGTTCAAGTTCCGGCAGCCCGTACGTCCAACCCTCGGCCACCCGGTGGGCGGTGCTGGCGTCGATCAGGCGAGTGTCGGCTTCCTCGACCCAGCCGGCAACTTCTTCGGCAGCGTCGTCAGGCAGGCAAAGCACGGCAACGTCAGACTCCAGAATCTGGCCCCGACGCTCTTCCGCGTCCCGCCTCAGTTCTTCCGGAAGGGTGAGCAGTTCTATGTCGTTACGGTCCGCCATCCACTGGTGGATCCGAAGGCCGGTGGTACCGGTATGCCCATCAATAAACACCTTGGGTAGCATGATCAGCCTCTGCTAACGATTGTGTAGTGACAGTTGTTTCGACGGTATTTTAACCACGCAAGTTTAATCCTAAAGGGAAACCGGACGCAACGCCCATTTCGGGTTTTACCATCAAGAAGTCCGTGGACAAGGGGAGATATCCGCTGAGCCCAGAGCACTGGGGATATTCGGGGAATTGAAAGGACGAGCTAGCCGAGGCTATCCATTATCGACCGGAAAATCAGGTTTCCGTCTTCGCTGACCAGCGATGGGGAGGTGCGCAACTTGTCGTTATGGGTGTGGGGCATTCATTCCAGCACAGGTTACGGTAGTGGATACCAGGGAGATTGAGGCAATGGTGCGAGTGAGCAGTCTGGGGTGATTGGCCCATGGGAGTTTACCTCGCCGACTCTCGTTCCGCAGTTATCGAAATCTAAGAACCCTGGACACGGTGTGACTCCAGGCCGGGTTCCCGGGTGGTGGTTGGGTCGGAGTAGGTAATGGCCCTCACCGGTTTGATGAGTGTGGAGAAAACGGGAAATTGGCAGTGCTGGCCAATTTTGCCAAAGACTGAAAAAGGGGGTGGTGTTTGTAGGGGGTTCGGGGGGATCGGTTTGTTCGCTCGGTGTGCGGCAAGGTGGGCCACTGCAGCGATTAATCGAGGTGGGCCGTTCATAGAAGGTATTGAGGGAAGAAAGAGGACTCGCAGAACAAAGAAGGAGTAAAACCCGTTGTGAAAAATCATAACGAACAGCCCGCCGCCCGGTCGGCAACTTCGTTCAGAGCGTTCACTCACGGGGGCGAAACGCGGGGGGCAAGTGGGCGCCGGACCGCAAACGGAGTTCGCCGGAAAGAGAAAATGAACCGGCTGGAAAGGAATAAGCCAGTCATGAGCCATTAGGCTTCCTCTGGTGCCGGGAGAGGATCCGCAGCTCTGTGCGCCCGGCTGTCCTCCCACGGTACTAGCAGTTCCGTATCGTTCCAGGTCGCGGCGCGACCGGGACATCCACCCCAGTGCCAAATCGCACTATCAATCACGTTGAGGAGGCTAGATGGCGTGATGATAGGGATGATGACCCCGTGTATCGGGTAACTGCGCGTACGACCCGGGGATGGGCAAGCGGCTTAACCGTTCGACTTAAGGGATGGAAGCTTTGGTTGACCGAATAGTGTTTAACTTGATGGCCGTTAGGCCTTGCATGA
>CASHTH010002504.1:0-25251 GCA_030341885.1 Geodia barretti | reverse complement strand
ACGGGCTAGCTACAGTGAAGATAGCATGCTGGAGTCGATACACACCCTTCTTTGTTACTTCTTGTGCCTTCAAGATACACAGAGCAAGCGGACCCGGTCGAGGTAAGCCTGTGCATATTGGCTTGTTCACTTTCTTTTCATGCCATAACTTTAGAACGCAGTAGTTTTATGGAAATCACCATTTTTGTATTGGAGAAGTGAGTCGGAGTTTCTGGAGCTTACTGCTCTCTTATAGACACGATTTCGTTTGTTTATTTTTGCTCTGATACAATTGTTCAACCAGGGGAGACTACGTGGGGTTGCCATAATGGTCGCTTTGGGTATACACATTGCCCACTATTCCCATAAATGTCTTGTGCCAACAGACTCCATGCTTTCTCAATGTCTGATTCTCTGTAAATATCGCTCCAGTCTGTGGAGAGTATAATAGCATTGGCTTTGGTAAAGTCTGCCTGGGAGTATCTCCAGATTGTTCGTGCACCATTATTAGTAGTCTTTTGGATGGAAGGAAGCATCTTCAAAGCAAGGTGAATCCCATCATGGTCCGAGTTGCTGAGAGGAGGGTTACTGAGCATTCCTTTAGCTTGGATGAGGATGATATCAAGGCAAGGTCAATTTTTCCGTTGTGAGAGACGTTAGTAGGGGACGAGACCACTTGAGTTAGATCGAAGCTGTTCATAATGTATATAAAACGTTTAGAAAAGAGTGGGTGGGTGTTGTAAATCAAAATCTCCTAAAATTACAAAACTAGAAAATAAAACTCTGACATTGAGGCTCTCAAGATTTTCAATTGCTTCTCTATCATGGGGTGGTCGATACCACACTCCTACATGAAGTTTTTGTGTTGGCTTACTTGCATCGTATACAGAGACCAAGAGGAACTGTAATCCATTGTTCCCAGACAGTAGCACTTGTGACTCTAGTGTGTCAGATATAAACATGGCTACTCCTCCACCACGACGATGACTGACCGCCGTGTATGTTATAGACTCGTAATAAAACTATGCTCTTCATTAGTCAATCGTAGTAAAACTACGATCTCGTTTACGCACACATGTAATTGTACAAGTGGAAAAATCATTTCTTCAAAATGAAAGGGGGATATAGGGATGGCTTGAAGCACCAAAAAGGAAGAAACAAGGGGTCATTACACAGCAAAGTTGCACAAAGCTACATGACACCATCCCTATATCTTTGTTTTATTATTTATAAGCAAAGTTTCCCCTGAGCTAAGTATACATGCAAGAAAACCTCTATTGCAGAGCCGTATAACAACAAAGATATAGGGATGGTGTCATGTAGCTTTGTGCAACTTTGCTGTGTAATGACCCCTTGTTTCTTCCTTTTTGGTGCTTCAAGCCATCCCTATATCCCCCTTTCATTTTGAAGAAATGATTTTTCCACTTGTTTCCACTATTTTTAACAGCTTATGACAACACTGCATTTATATTGTTACAGTCACTCTGATGTAGCTATGTTGTAGATAGGCTACCATAGACAAATTGTAACTGTTGAAAGTAGTAGCTAATGGGGCTGCTAGTGCCTGAAGCAGGGGCTAGATACCGTATTCACCTCATGTATTGTCTTCAACAAGGATGAACTTAGATTATTGCATGGTTGTGGTTTCATTGGCAGGCTTTGGTAATCAGGCAAACAATGAAGGCCCATTTGACTGAGCGCCCCGCAAGGCTCGCGTAACACCGCGCAGACTCTGGCAAGTTGCTCTTCGTGCAAATCAACAGCCAGTTGGAAATGTGCACACTTACTTACAGAAGGTACTGGAGGCTGAGAGTTCCTCTGCAGGTCTGCCAACTCGCCCGCCTGGTAATACGCTCGCTAGCGCATTGGACAACGCCCATGCCTTGCGCATGCGCGCGGCTCACTAAGCAGCAAATGGCGTTTTCAGGTCGACCATGGAAGAGCTCCATGATCTTCCCTAGTGACTAGCAGCAAGAAAGAAACGATCGCTTGATGTCCGTACACACCTCCCGCGAAATTGAAGACCTTCGGTGAAAAAATCAGTGCTTGAACTGGTACTGGTAAGGAGATAGCGGGTTTAAGAGGGTCCTCTTTTGTGGTTACAGCTAATTAGTCAGAGGGCAGGGAAAAGAATTTGCTGTGATTATCGCAGTCCTACAGAAGTGACCTGTTCGTGACGAGATGTGTGGTTATCCAACATCTGCTCATAATTCCTGAGCAAGTGAGGGTTGAAAGATGCAGTGAAATTAGTGCCCTCTGGTGTGTGGGGTTCCCCTGAGACTGTGGGGAACCAGTGAAATTTCCACCTCCTCAGACCCCCATCTAGCCAAGCAACTGTGGACAGAACAAAATATGACAGCTACGTAATAATTTACGTTTGGGCTTTCAAGAAAGAGTGTCAGAGATCGAGAAGACAGCTTAGAGTAAGTAATGTGCACAAACTCCATGAACATACACTACTTGCATCGTTTGTTGCTCTTTTCTACCACTTTTCTAGTTTTGTCTACCTGAGCTCTTGCTTGTACACACACACACAACACACGTCAGTGCATGATCCATCAATGTATGTCTGCATGATGGGTCGTGCGCAATAGACAACACTTCTAATTTCAAGCAACATGTTGCAAAAACCGTTACATAGAAGCTAAGTAACAAGATTGCACAGTGAATGGAGGCCATTATGAGAGGAGAGAAGGAGAGAGAACTGACTCTGAACATCCATCAGACTCTAGCAGAGGCCATCAGTCCCTCACTGTGTCCATCATACACCACCACATGATCTCCATTACCCACTCCCATCTGGACACATGGAATAGTACCCAGAAATGTCTGTGTCTACCATGACAGCATGCATTAGCTTTCATTCTAAAAATAACCAGTGGGTGTCAGCAGCAAGGCAAAAACATCCAGCACAAGGAAGAGAAAAAACTGTTGAAAATATTGATCAAACTCGATTCAATATCGATAGCAGCTACAGAGCAACGCACATGGAGAGAGAGATCACGTGATACAAAAGTAATATTGAAATCAATGGATAAATAGAATGTCCAGTTCTAGTACAGTTCTGGTGCGAGTGTTTCTTTCCAACACTCCTCCTCACTCGTTACCAGAATGAAGTCCTTGGAGAGTAGTAACTCCAGCCATCGATCGTAGCTTCATAAACTGTTCCTTGGGAAGTCCTTTGGTCATCATATCTGCGACCATCTCCTTTGTAGGACAATACTTGAGTTCCACAGCTCCTCTGTCCACTTGATCTCTGATGAAATGATACTTAATAGAGATGTGTTTCGAACGACCATGAAACTGAGGGTTCTTCGACATGCTGATAGCAGACTGATTGTCCTCAAAGAGTGTAGTGGCTTCCTGTGGACGATCTTCCAGAACTGCAGTTAGTTGACTCATCCAGATCGCCTCCTGAGCTGCGCTTGCAAGTGCAACATACTCAGCTTCTGCCGTAGAGAGCGCGACGCAGGTCTGTTTCTTGCTCCTCCAGCTAACAGCCCCACCACTGATGAGGAAAAGATATCCAGATGTCGATTTCCTATCATCAAGATCACCACCCCAATCGGCATCCGAGTAGCCGACACAGTCACCTGATGCGTCAGAAGTGAAAGCCAGACCGTAGTCAGCAGTGCCTCTGAGATACCTCAGGATACGCTTTACCGCTGTCCAGTGGTGCATAGTCGGATGTGAAGAGAACTTTGCAACATTGCTGACGGCGAATGCGATATCTGGTCGAGTGGCCATGGCCAAGTACAGCAGACTTCCAACAGCTGATTGATATTTCTGCTGATCAATGCACTCGTCATTTGCTGTCGCTTTCATTAGCTTTGTGCTGCTATCAACGGGAGTAGCAACGGGCTTTGCACTTTCCATTCCAAACTTCCTCAGCAGGTTTTCCGTGTAAACTTGCTGCCCAACCCACACGTTTCCAGTGGATTCGTCTTGGACGATTTTCATTCCGAGGAAGTGGTGTAGCTTTCCTAGATCTTTGATATCGAACTTCTTGGCGAGAGACTGCTTTACTTCTGCGAGTCGTCCCTTGCTCTTTGAAACCATCACGATGTCATCGACGTAGACACCAATGAAGAATGGCTCTCCACTTGATGCACGATAGATACAGGGATCACTCTCAGCTTGAATAAAACCAAGCCCTTTCAGATGCTGGTGAAGCGCAATATTCCAGCAGCGTGGTGACTGCTTGAGGCCGTACAGACTCTTCTTTAGTCTGCAAACGAGATGCTCCTGCCCCTTGGCGACAAAACCCTCCGGCTGTTTCATAAAGACCTCCTCTTCCAGCTTGCCATTGAGAAAGGCAGTGGTGACATCAACCTGATGTAGCTGGAGATCATGCTGCACCGACAGTGCAATGAGAGTCCGGATAGATTCCAGCCTCACCACAGGGCAGAAGGTCTCATCATAATCAGCTCCAAATTTCTGAGTGAAACCCTGAGCGACTAGTCGAGCTTTGTAGCGTTCGATATTCCCATCTTCGTCAGTCTTCACCTTGAAGACCCACTTGCTACCGACAGGATTGCGCCCCCTTGGCAATTCCACCAGATCCCACACTTCGTTTTCTTGTAGAGATTTCATCTCCGTTTCCATTGCCTTGACCCACTGTACTTTCTCTGGAGTACTCAGTACTTCCTCCACAGTGTGTGGCTCCTGTACACAACTTCCGGCAACATTTGCCTCCCAGCTGAAGTAATCCGGCATTTTCTTCTGTCGCGTTGATCGTCGAACTATTTGTTGAGACTCGTCGGGAGCCAAATCTGTTGATGTGTCGAGATGATCCCCTTCTGTTGCTTGAGGCAACTCTGAGATTTGCGGTGTGTTGTCGTCACTTGTGAGCTCCAGCTCTACGTAACCACTGGCACCTCCTACACCCAAACCTCCAACACCCAAACCTCCACTGTTTCCCTCATTGAACACCACGTCTCGGCTGAAAATGATCTTTCCACGCACCGGATCATAAAGTCGATACCCTTTCGTTTCCTCCCCATAGCCAACGAAAATGCACTTCTTTGCCTTCGCATCGAGTTTTCCTCTCTCGTCTTTCGGAACATGTGCATACGCATCACACCCAAACACACGGAGATGACTGACTGTAGGCTTCTTCCCCATCCATGCTTCGTAGGGTGTCTTTCCCTCGACGGCTTTCGTTGGGCTCCGATTTCTGAGGTAGACTGCTGTGGAGATAGCTTCTCCCCAAAACCTTTGCGAGAGCTTTGCATCTGTCAGCATTGAGCGCACTGCTTCGACTAGGGTCCGGTTCATTCGCTCGGCAACACCGTTTTGCTCGGGTGTTTTTGGTACAGTGCGTTCGTGACGGATGCCTTCAGACTTCAAATAATCTTCGAACTTTGTAGACGTGTACTCTCCACCGTTGTCGGTACGAATCGCCTTGACCTTCCTCCCGCTTGACTTCTCCACGAGTGCTTTCCAACGTAGGAAACAGTCGAAGACTTCGTCCTTGTGCTTGAGGACGTAGATCCATGTGTAGTGGGTTCGATCATCGATGAAAGTGAGGAAATACTCTGCCCCACCCAACGAACGAGCGTTCATCTTCCCACAGACATCACTATGAACAAGATCCAGTGGTTCTGCTGCTCGGTTTCTTTCGCTGGTCGGGAAAGCGGACTTTGTATGCTTGCCTCTTACGCACGTCTCGCAGAACTCTATATCCTTTGTGATGTTAAAATCGAGCCCCTCCACCAGGTTGTTTCGAGAAAGCTTTTGCAGACTTTGCACATTGAGATGTCCATAACGCTGGTGCCACAAAACTTCCTTTGATGCTTGTGCAACACTGGCATTCTGGTCGATTTCGCAGTCGAGATAGTAGAGACTTCCTACTCTAGTCGCTTTGGCAACTAACCTTCTCCCTGACCCCACAATCTGGCAACCACTGTCATCGAACTCGGTGACCTTTCCATTTTCAGCTGCTTTTGCAACACTGATAAGGTTGTACGACAGTGCTGGCACATAGAGCACGTCTTTGAGATTGCATCGTCGTGGTGAACTGTTTGGCAGTTTCATCTTCAGAGGTACTGTCCCCATACCGATTGCTTCAAGAGTGTGTCCGTCTCCTAGTGACACCTCCATCGGTTTCTCGAGAGGTTGAAGATTCATAAACAACTTCTTGTTGCTACACATGTGACATGTAGCTCCCGAGTCAACAATCCAGTTTCCTGTCGATCCTGCCTGTAGTGCATGACTTACTAACATAGCGTCATCACTCTCTTTTCCCTTGGTCTGGTCAGCAGCTTTATTTGCCTTGGGTCGACGCTCCTTGCTACGAGTGGACTCTTCTTGCTTCAGAAGACGACAATCTCGCTTTAAATGACCAAGTTTCTTGCAGTGGTAGCACCTGATCTTCTTTGAGCGAGTGACCGGCATAGCTTTCGGGTGAGTACTCTCACTGTCTCCCCTGTCTTTCTGCTTTCTCTCTTCATTCAACAGACGTTCTGTAACAACCTCCATGGGGGGTACATCAGAGTTGGCTTCGAGGGCTGTGACAAGCATGTTGTAGGACTCCGGTAAGCTTGCTAGCAAATGCAACACGGTCCTCCTCTTTTACAGGATCACCGATAACAGCAAGCTCCTCAAATATTTCTGTCATCTTACGGATGTGCTCTTGAACAGAATCTCCCTCTTTCAGCTTAAGGGAATACAGCCTCCTCCTTAAACCAAGCTTGTTGGCCCACGTCTTCTTCTGGAATTGTTCTGACAGTTTCTTCCATACAGCGATTGGATCGTCAGGTTCACCGAGAAGATAGAGTAGCGATGGCTGAATGGACAGAACGATGAGAGCGAGAGCCCGATCTCTCCTTGCCTCAAACTTGGCGCGTCTGTCAGCGTTTCCTCCGTCTGGAATTGTCTCCGTGCCATTGACTATGTTCCACAGTCCATCCTTGACCAGTGCCATCCGGCACTGAACCTTCCAGGTGGGGTAATTCGACCCGCACAACGGGACAATCGCGACAGACTTCGACTCAGCCATAGATCCGAGGCTTAGCAGTCAAAAAGAAGCGTAGCTAGCTTGTTAGGCCTTATAGGCTGGGCCCATAACCTGTTGAAAATATTGATCAAACTCGATTCAATATCGATAGCAGCTACAGAGCAACATGGAGAGAGAGATCACGTGATACAAAAGTAATATTGAAATCAATGGATAAATAGAATGTCCAGTTCTAGTACAGTTCTGGTGCGAGTGTTTCTTTCCAACAAAAACTGCCCTCGAACCCACGATAATCTTCTTAGTCTCCCAAGCCAACCTGTCATACAAGGAAAGAGGGTGTGGTTTGTGAGACTATAACTCTGCTTTAAACTGAGTGCTCCACCCACCGAGCTATATAGTATGCAAACCAGCAGGCATGGCTCATAAAATAAAAGGCACCTCGAATACTCTGTGCTGTATATAGTACATTAAAGCATTACACCATGCAACATGAGAGCAGTGTTCCGTGAGAGAGTGGCCCCTGACCTTGGCCACGAGGGTCTGGAAGCGGTGAGGGGAAGGGATCATGTGAGGATAGGGAGAACTCTGCTCTGACACCTCGTCAATGTCAAATTGCTGGGCTCCAGCCAATCTCTCACCCAAGAAGGCCGCCCTCCCTTCTCATGACATGGTCCACGAGGCTGAACAGAAGTTCATGTAGACAGCTTAGCTACATCATGAGTGCATAGCATCTCTCACCCACCGTCTAGTATTCTGATGTTCTTCAGTCCATTAACCACCTGCTGCCTCAGCCACGTCGCTGATACAAGTGTAGACACCATCTGGCTCTAGTCTAGCGAACCAAGTCTGGACACTAACATGGACAGAGAATGGTCGTTCAGAGCGCGCCTCCGCTCAAAATGCAGAAAACTGCGCATGCGTGTATGATCTTACAAGCCCTGCCCATTAGTCCATTAATCGACGATCGAATGGCCGAAGGTAAAGCCCAATAACCTTGATTTGCAGTAGATTACTTATATGTATATACTAGTAGGCGAATGCATGCCATTTTTGGCGAGCGGGAGCGAGCACACAATGAATGACTGTCTTGACGGCAATTCGCCTTGTCCTGTTGCGTTTCCTCTGATTCGGCAGCACGTGTAGCTCTTGCTCGTGCACGACTTCTCGCTAGTCGTGCTTCCCTTTCTTGCCGCTGTTTCCGTGGCCAGGCGTTGCCATGCCCGTTCCCTATCACGCATGCAGTTGCCGTCGAGAAAGACGGGCCTCTCTTTGCTCAGAAGTCTCACTGGCACGACGTTCTCTTTCCCTTTCTCGTCGACGACGAAGGGCATCTTCTCTAGACCGATTTATCGCAGAAAGTGTGGTTGGAGAAATATACGATGTAAAAGTTTATATACCAGCTCGCTCCCGCTCGCCAATGAGCTTATACACAGCATCGACGACGGGTGACGCGGTCCTGACTCCAAACGATGCCGTCAAAGTACTGGAGGAGCTACTCCCAGCACAGAACCAGTCGTACGAACTGGGACAGAGGATGAATCTAAAGCCACACGACGTAAAAAGAGCATCCACGCAACCGTTTCGGAGCCGCGCAAACACCTTCTTCAGTGTGACCATTTAACACTTTTTTCTGGCTTAAATTTTAGTAGAACATTACGGCATTTGCGGCCGTGACATAAAAACTGCATTCTTACCCACGACACTCTGCAGTGTAGGCGTCAGTGCTCTAGCTCTAAGTTTGACTATCTTGTGTCTCTCTTGCATTCAGACTGCTATACAAGCTCGTCTTGCACATTTGCCATGACATCGCCCCCTTTTCCTCCTTCCCTCACTTTAATGATATCCTCACAGCACTTCCCAGGCCAAAGGTCATGACAGTGACGTTCTCCTGAAACCAGTCAACTTCTATAGAGACCCTTTCTTCCTGGTCTGCATTAACCTCTATAACTAGTGTGTTTGGTGATCAATCTCAGCATCCTAATGTATGAGAAAAGGCCAACATTGATGGTCTCAGGCAACGTAAATGTATGGGTATGATGTGTCTGCATGTTTCATGCAATAGACAACACTCCTTTTGTCATGCAACATGTTTCATGGGCTATCATATACCCAGGTATGGTTGCATTAGACTTTAGACATGTGCCATGTACATATTGGCTTTAGTCGGCATATTATCATTTGTATGTAGACATTTGTTCTTGTTCTTCATGGACATAATTTACTTCATAGGATTATGTGATGTTATTGCTAAGCTATGGACTAGAAATTCGGTGGTTGTTGTGCAGAAATTCTGTGGTTGTTGTGCAGGGTAACAGTATCCCAGTGATGTGTGAGACGTATTCCAAGGACGGGACACCTCACCCTACAAACAAGAGATACTCTTGTGACAGGATAATGGAGAGGTGTGTACTACTGGAGGTCACCATGTTACATGTTGCGAGCATTACAAATTCTTCGAAATTCATGTGACTTTCCTGCATGGCCTATCATACCCACACATTTGAAGTTGGCTGCGATTTTGACAGTGTAGCATGGTTTTACATAACTTAAGCCACAAAGAAAAGAGAATAAATGAACAAACACCACATTCTCCTCATTAGACATGAACACACAATAAAGTGTATATGGCCTCAGTTGGTAGAGTGCTCGCCTAGTGTGTTGCGTTCAAATCCCACCCAGAGCATTCTACGTCTCGCCTTTTTGTTGACACATGGAAGTATATAAAACACCCACATACTCTCTACCAACAAACTATTTAAACCTCATAGCATCTGCGTAGTTTACTTTACATGAAAACTCTGTCGAAACAAAATGATTGAAAGCAACACATTTTTGGTGGCTTACATGAACAACTATTTACAGTATGCAGTATACACTCAGCAATTCAGACCACTATAATATACATACGTAGGCTCAGCCTCACTTTCCAGTTATAATATACTGTTCTACTAATGTACATATCTGTGTGTCAGAGTGATGGATGAGGAGAACCCAGAGTTTGCCATAGAGCAGGAGTACACTCTACTGGACTACGATGGTCACCCATTTGGCTGGCCAAAGTCGGGCTACCCTGGACAGCAAGGTCCCTACTACTGTGCTGTGGGAGCCACCAACGTCTTTGTTGACACACACACACACACACACAGTGGTGGATCCAGGGGGTTCCTTTTGTCGTCTTGCGCGCATGCATCGCCGGCCTTGTGCACGAGTGCAGTCGAAAGTGTTCTGGAAAGCGGAACCCCCCCCCTCAAAATCTTAGATACGCCACTGACACACACACACACTGTGATAAGTACATATCATCCTGTAGTGGATCAAGTGAGCATCCTGTAGTCCCAATTAAAAGAGGAGATTGGAGAATCACTATGCTAAAGGTAACAGTGTCCGGTAAAAAGGGGCATTGCTTCATTGAGTCATGGTTTACTGTTTTCTGTTGTTTCATGGTCTAGTCTAACCCCTAGCCCTGTTCCCTTATAGCATACTTACTGTGTGTTTAACCAGTGTATCATGTACTGTGGATTGTTCCTTATTCTGTTTTCTTAGCAAGCCATGGTTTAAAAACAGAAAAAAAGAAGTGCCTGTTGCATTGAAGATAGGCCATTTTACATATGTGCCCACTGTCATGTCTATCACGTGGTGTCTTGTGTCCCACTGTACTCAGATATCAGAGGCTCATTACAAGGCGTGTCTGTATGCAGGGCTGTGTGTGAGTGGCTCCAATGCAGAGGTGATGCCAGCTCAGTGGGAGTACCAGGTTGGACCTTGTCCGGGGATCGCCATGGGAGATGAACTATGGGTCTCCAGGTCTGTACATACTCCAGTGTTATGTATAACTAGAGAGATTTCAAAGGAACTCGTATTCCCAGCGTGCCCGACATGTATATATACCCTTTCGTGTCTTGATCTTGTGTTGAGGTATGTTTGACAGCTCAAAATGTACACCCTAGTTGTGAGGAAGGCCTGGGAACTAGGGTTCACCCTTGCCTTGTAGTGTGCTGTGGACTTTCTGCTCATTTGTCAAATTCCCACACAAGGCACCTTTTAAACTTTGTGTTGCTTGCTTCACAGACTATCTGTAGATTTATGTGCAAACCTCACATACCTTTATTGTTTCAGCCCCAACTTCTTGTTAAAGATAAACACTGTCACCACAAAAATATAAAATAGATCTCACTCCATTCACTGTATGTGGCTGAAGGTACATCTTGCACCGTGCGGCGGAGGATTTCGGAGTGATAGTGACACTGGACCCCAAACCCATGCCGGGAGACTGGAACGGGGCTGGAGGCCACTGCAACTTCAGCACCTCCAGAATGAAGGCTGATAATGGCATGAAGGTATGTCTTTACCATCTCTCTCATCTCATTAGCTTTGTCACTGGGACTGTACTTAACTTTAGGTACTTCCAAGGCTCTGTTATTATGTCACATTGTAGGACACATTTTGCTTTGCTATGCTTTTCAAGATTCAAAGGTTTGGACAAGTAGCACTAGGCCATAGCCCACATGCACACACATACAGTACTGGGCAGAGCCAACAATGAGATGCGTCTGTTGGTATGTACCTCCTAGACATCAGTCTTTCCTCCCTTTCCCGGACGATATGCACAGTACCCATAGCAATAGGAGACAAGAATGTAATTGTGTGCGTGTGCTGCAGGTGATGGAGGAGGCCATTCAGAGACTGGAGAAGAGACACAAGGAACACATCATACTCTATGACCCCAGTGGAGTGAGTGGAGGGGAGAGAGGGAGGGGGCGATGAGAGTAAGGAAGGGAAGTTTGGTGATAATCAGGCACTTTTATCACTTCATCACTCGCTAACAGTAGTCTGCATTATACTGTACGAATGGCAAGTGCGTGGAGCCTGGGTTTATTGAATGGTGGTGAACTAGTATGTAACCAGTTTTTCAATCATTCCTTCTCTCTCCTATTTTCCCCTCCCTCCCTCTTCCTCTCCGACCCAGGAGTAGACAACAGTCGTAGACTGACAGGTCTTCACGAGACAGCTACATTGACCAGTTCTTCTGGGGAGTGGCCCACAGAGGAGCCTCCCTCAGAATACCTCGTGGAGTCGCTCAAGGTTGACATAATTATGACATCATACGTATTAGCATAGGACCATTATCCACTTGACTAAACATGTTGGAGTCTCTCTGTAGCATTTGACCACTCCATGAAAGTGTGTTAGAGAGCTCTTGTTTACAGTGGGTGTTGTTTCTTAGAGTCACGATACTATAGTTTCTGTCACATGTGTGCATAGCTATATCTAGTAGCATTGGTTGTGATGTGACAATATCAACTTTCTCTCCTCTCCCACATGACGTGTGTGTGTGTGCAGCTGGTCGAGGCTACCTTGAGGACAGAAGGCCGTCCAGTAACGGTGATCCCTACCTGGTGTGTGAGGCTCTGGTCCGTACTGCAGTCCTGGATGACTGGACTGACTTTGACTGGACTAACATGCCCTCTAAACATTGACTGACTTTGTCTCTACTAGCTACCACTGATTGTACACCAACTGAAATCTCTGGTTTACTTTTCACCATTAATATCTGCCTTCACACCGTTGCAGTGGCAAGTAGCTAATGACTAATAGCATCGTGATGAGAGTATGTTGCCAACTTCTGGAGAAAGGGTATATATGCTATGGAGAAGAGACTCTCAAGAGAGATGGAGAGAAGAAAGAAGAATTGCAGCAATCTCATGCAAAATCTGACAGTATCTGTATATATATATACCCTCCAACTCCTAAATGTAGGAGCCAATTGCTGAGTCACATCCATAGGGTATGCATGCTATCACATGAACAGCTGATCTTGAAGGTGAAGACGTCACTATCATCCACATTCAGTTACGTACTACACCTTTACACATGAAGGAAACAGACCCTCCAGCTACTCTATGACAGGATGCTGCAGTGGACTAGACTCTGCACAGAGCGGTGCCTGCGTGCAGGGGCAACAGCGCGCGTATATATGGCACGACAAAATCCTAACCGCTCAAATTTGAGCGGTTAGGATTTTGTGACAAACGGCGTGCCATACGCGCGCTGGAGCTTGTCAAAAGAGTGGGTGGAGCTAGCTATATATTATGCTGGAGGCGTAAACAAGCACTGGCCGTCCCTCGATCGTGCTGCGTATGTGTATACCACCTTGTAGAATTTAGATCAGAGAGATTTGGTAGAAATGGCCGAAGGTAAAGACTAGAGTGGCCTTGATCGCTAACATAAGCTTATCCCAATGTACACAGCACCGACGACGGGTGGCGAGGTCCTGACTCCAAACGATGCCGTCAAAGTACTGGAGGAGCTACTACCAGCACAAAACCAGTCCTACGAACTGGGCTTGAGGTTGAATCTAAAGCCACACGAAGTAAAGAGCATCCACGCGACCATTTCCGAGCCGCGCAAACGCCTTCTTGAGATCGTGTTGGAGTTCCTGAACCAAGTAGAGCCCAGACCAACCTGGAGAGTCATTGTAGATGCTCTCAAAAGTCCTGCAGTCAATCTTCCTCAGCTAGCAATGACTGTGGTGGCAGCTCACTTTCCTGACTCTACACCAGCACTCGTACCTGAAGCCAGTGGTAGGAGTGTGTGAGATTTTTCTATATACCATTAATGTCTCTCTCTCTGTTTCAGTCTCTTCCTCTCAGAGTCCGGCCACCTCCTCTCAACCAGGCCTCTCCTCACCTCTCCATGGTAATGACTCACCTAACTTTATACAGGTTTAGACTGTGTGTTGGCTCTGAGCATAAAAATAGTACATATTGTTTCTCGACATAATACCAGTACATATTTCTGCTTGTTTGAATTATGTTTCCACAGGTTCTGGAGCCTCACCACTCAAAGTAGACTATCAACCAGACATACCACAACCAAGTTAGTCCACTATACTGTAGCTGTTAACAAGTGTAGCAGGGCCACTCCGGAAAATTTGTAATGCTCGATTCTCTGCCAGTCACATCACGTGCGTCATTATCACAAGCCAAGTTGAAATCACGGCGGATAATCTCTTTAAGAGGGTAGCTATACCATCACAATGAAGAAGATGTAATCTTATTACGAAACCCACCCCTATGGCAGCTGCCATTCGACCCAGCAATTGCTATATGCAAACAAGTATAATGCAGTTGAACTACACCCACTCATAAATTGTAAGGGCAGTAATGAATAAACTTTGCATACTTTATACATTTAAGGAAACAATGAATCTTGATACAGTGGCCGTTAATATACATTATACACACTATGAGTGTAAGACGTTTCATAAAAATGTGTCTATTCCTTCATCTCTAGCAACTGGGGATGCAGTGACTGAACTCCAGCATCGACCAGAGTCACCTCAGCCTAGTACGTATATGCTCCACACCTGTCTGGGATATTGCCACTGATCCATAACTCTATGTGACCATGGTCTGTCCAACAGGTCCAATGACCACTCAGTATGTCCAGGCCAAGATTAGAAGGTTTGAGAAGAGGTTCAATGACCTGAAGAAGGCTGCCAGGGGGTGCCTCGAGAAACGCAAGATTTCTGTCAAGCAAGTCGTTGACGCTCTCACGTCAATGCCTGCAGATGACATTGAGGAACATGAACTGTTTCTGAAAGACAATCTGAGCGATCTCTACCAGTCTTTTGACATCTCGGAGCTGATTGGAAAGTTGAGCCTACTGCAGTGGAACTACCTGTCCTACCAGCTGCTGGACTACCTGATCAAGGAGTTTGGTTTTGAGGTGAGGAGGGAGATGGAGGCCTACAAGTTAGATCTGCAGAAGTTCCGCCAGAAGACACCACTAGCTCTGTTCTGCCAGTGTCAGAAGAAGAGGAGAAGGAAGCCGTCTGAGGAATTCAAGGAGATGGTCGCCGAGTTTGACTGGCCGCACGAAGTGACACTGGAAGTTGTGGAGCAGTTTCGACAAGAGTATGCCTATCACTACAAGCTTCGAGACTGTGCCATGATAGTAGCTGAGATTCCGTCCCGGTTCCTTCATCATCACCTGGTTCATACCAGAGTCCATTGTCAAGAAACTGAGAGAAGACATCCCTCACCACATCCTCAAGAAGTATACTGTCGTTAGCCTTCAAATTGCAGGAGTCAAGGTTTATCCACCTCCTCAGGTGAGATTGTGTGTTGTATAATAACTCCTTGTTACCTGAGACCTCCATGTCTGTATGGCAGAAGTCAGCAGCAGTCTCGTCACCTGGTCCTGGACCTTCAGCTGGTGGTGCCGCTGCTTCTGTTGAGAAATCACCTCCTCAGTATGTTACTATACCCATTGTTGCATGGTGAACTCCATTACTACCATACATACCATCCATCCAGACCCAAGACAGAGGAGTCCCGTCTCTCACCAGAAGAGGATTACCCCTTCGTTGAGAAGCCATCAGAGGATTTCTTCTGTCCGGTGACGTTGGGTCTACTGCTCCAGCCTCACCTCACGTCATGCTGTGGTAAACATCTCTCAGAGGAGTCTGCCACCAGAATACAGGGAGAGGGAGGACCATGTCCACTCTGCAAGTCTCCTGACTGGAGTACCGTTTTGGACAAACACGTCCGTCGACAAGTGAAGGAGCTTCATGTGTTCTGTCGTCACAAGGAGAAAGGCTGTTGGTGGAAAGGAGAGTTGTCTGACTTTACACAACATGTCCATTCTTGCCAGTTCAGGTATTTATGTCAATCAGTTTTAGACTGCTTTGAGCAGTTCTTTTCCCTATACAGATATCTACAAGTCTCTACCCAGGTTTGTACAACCGGAGGTGTAGCTACTTTCTCCACTAAACCTGTTTCTGTGTTCTTTTTATCCACACTTCTCTCTCCCTATATCTCTCTATCCACCATTGTGTCTCTCCCTCTCCCCAGGTAAGAACAGAGCTCCACGATGCTGCTGAGAGAGGAGATGTGGAGGCAGTTGAGAGACTCCTCTCCACTTCTGTCAATATCAACTCCAGGACTGAGGATGTGAGGCTCTCTACTAGTGAATGTGTAGTCTCATTTCTGACTCAGTTCATTTACTGCTGCTCCACTGGTCTCTATATCCCCACCACATGCAGGAAGGATACACTGCTCTACTGTTAGCCTCTCGCAGAGGTGATGTTGAGGTTGTACGTCTGTTGCTCAAGGCTGGGGCTGCAGTCTTCATCCCTGACAAGGTTTGGGAATCATGTAATGTCCTACTGTAATGTTCATTAACCCTCGACACACATGCGAAGTGAAGGTTACAGTACTTGGTATGTGTGCCTGTCTCTACAATAGGTGAAAGGTATAATACAGTGTGTCCCACTTAATACATAATTGTCATACCGTTTAATAGAATAACCCGTGTATTATAATACAAACCTGAAATCCAAAACCATTTCCTATGCTTTCCCATACATTTTACTCCGTTTTATAGAATACGGATAATGTCATATCCCGCCTATTACCATAGAAAAAATGAGTATTTTGGTTTTGCCCGCATATTGTCATTATTGCGCATGCGTGATTAGGCAACCTTGGGCTGGAGTTTTGCAACTCTCCATTCTCCACCTGGCTTCATTAGCTTATGTAAACAGCTTGGCTACCCTAGCTTCATTAGCTTAGCTAAACAAACTGCATTGTGCGCTATCTAGTTCACAATATACACAGTATACACACCCAGAGTATACACAGTATAGACACCCTGAGTATACACAGTATACGCGCCCACATTATAGAACATCCCGCATAATGTCATATTTTTGATGACCGCGGGTATGATATTAACCGGGACCCACTGTATTATGATAGACTTCAGAATAGTGACAATGACAGTATCTGTATATAAATTGAGGGTGAGACCTGACAGAGATGGTTGTCAGGTCTCCTGGTGCCAAGGAAGGGAGATGAGTGGTCAGTAGTGGGGAATGTATCATTAGTTCTCTTTCACTGTACAGGATGGTCTCAGTCCACTCTATGTTGCCAGCCAAGAGGGACACACTGAGGTGGTGGATGTTCTGGTGAAAGCAGGAGCTGATGTCAACCAGCCATGTACCAAGGTACGTTTCTGAGAGAGTTGGATAGTTAGTGAGTCAGGAATGTCTGATTAGTTTTCTCTCACTGTACAGGATGGTCTCAGTCCACTCTATGCTGCCAGTGGTAATGGACACACTGAGGTGGTGGATGTTCTGGTGAAAGCTGGAGCTGATATCAATCAGGCAACAACCGAGGTATGTACGTGAAACATTCTGAGAGAGTTGGATAGATTAACAGTGTCTTCCTATTGACACAATGCTGAGTAAAGTCATGGAATTTTAACTTAATAACTAGTTTGAAACCTAAAAATACGTATTGGTGAGTGAACCTACTCGTTTCTACCGATTTTCTATACATTATGTGACGGGCACTGCACACACTGAAATGTTCTACGTGATTCATGAAATGAGCGAATAATCATAACTGCTCGCTTCACTTGCCAAGAATGTGTTGCCTTCTTCTAGTAAAAGGGATGTTGTGCCTCTTTGAACTGTCCCATTACCTATTGGATATTGTATTATACACCATTGCAGAGCAGCATTGCACATCAAGTTGGGGCACAATGAAAAGATTATGGTGATGGGAATAGCATGTGTTGTCTTCACTCGAGGTGCTAGCTAGGCAAAGAACAGCCTTGTTCCTCATTCCCAGGTAATTTCTTACTCCTGTCCTGGGAACAAGGCTATTAGACTATGGGTACAACTGTGACTCCAGTGATCCCTGGAAAGACTGTGACACACTTCTCTGTCTGCTCTCAAAAGCTTAAAGTATTGGGCAGTCGGTTGCGGGGCTGGTGTCTGTATAGCTAGAGGTGAAAGGTTTGAGGAGTTTTCGACATTAATTTGTTCTTGGTATTTGTCCACTTTTTGGAGACCCAATTTTACAACCAGGTTACACATTTTTAGTTTGTAGGGGATAGCTATTCCTAGCTAACTGCTGCCACAAAAATGCCTCATTGATGTGGAATAGAACATCTGCAGAAAGTATTAATCAGAGTGCCGGTAGTTAGACACTCTATGTAGGGATGTAACAAGTCAATATTAATTCTGCATCATCTGTGCACAAAGTGCATCGGTTCATGACTCAGCAAGAACAACCTAAACCATTCCATACCACCAGCACTGTGTACATGCAAAGATACCAACCTCCTAGTAACCTTGGTGATCACTTTCTCTCTCTCGGTGTAGGCCGTTCCCCTCCTTTCTCATGACGTGGCATCCCTACAGCCCTTCATTTCAGAGAAATGATTTTTCCACTCATTGTACCATAGAGTATAGGGAAAAGGCACAAGTACACAGCAGACTCTTTGGCATCTCACACACACCAACAAACACCACACTTTAGTACCCAAAAATATGTGCAGTGAATGATACAGCATGTTTGGCCCATAATAACGGCAGACATACCTTATTAGGTGCTGAGATATTTAGTGTCAGTTTCTGTCTTCTCTCTCCAGGAACCATGCAGTGTTCCTCTGGAGATAGCTGCCCAGGAAGGACATACTGAGACAGTTCAGAGACTGTTGGAGGCAGGAGCCAACGTCAACCACAAGGACAAGGTGATGACAACTACAGTCCTGATTCCTACTTTCAGTTATGGTGACTATCTACGACTGTTGCTAACAGAGAACTTAGTCTTCGTTGAACAAGGCGACAGACCTTGACAGGACCAATTATGTAGCCACAATACCACCACATAACTGCTGTATAGAAACCCAGTCCACAGCAGAGCTCATGAACCATTCTCACCTCACACCATGTCCCATGTCCAGTGTTCTGTTGTATGTTCTCTACAGGATGGTGATACTCCAGTCAACATTGCCTCCTGGAAGGGTCATACAGCTGTAGTTAAACTGCTGATAGAGAATGGAGCTGACATCCGTGTCTGTGATAAGGTACTTACATATTTCCAACAACTTGGTAACGAGGTCAAAAGGCAAGACAAGGCAAACAAGTTGACTATTATACACCCAGGACAGCTCTTTCTTTTCAAGGAAAAGAAGAAGAGTTGCCCTGGGTGGGATTCGAACCCACGACACTCTGCAGTCTAGGCGAGCGCTCTACCAACTGAGCTACCAGGGCAACTCAGCTGGTAGGGGTTCGAATCTACAACACAACAATGTCCAACAAGCTAATCTTCATTTGAGCAACTGCTGTTGCACTTGCACCTCTTTGTTGCGCGTATAGTTAGCTACTTGAACCCTCCAGCTTGTCGCTAACATTGTAGTCTGATTACCCTTGAAACCACCACCCATAACCTGATTTCAATACATTGTCTCTGTGGATGTCTACTGCACCCTGCTTCAGCCATAGCTACTGCTTTCAACAAGTTAGAATTCATCCATGGTCACCCTACAACATACCCATGCACATCAGGTTGAATTAATGCAGTGTTGCTATAGCTATTCATTAAAATTAGTGGAATATCTTCAAAGGGATAGGAATGGCTCGAAACACAAAAAAAGGAAGAAACAATGGGTCATTACACAGCAATGATACACAAAAAGCTGCATGACACCATCCCTATAATGTGAAATTTTGGTTATGAACAAAGATATAGAAATGGTGTCATGTAGCTTTGTGTATATTTGGTGTGTATATTAAGACACCTTGTTTTTTATTGGTGCTTCAAGCCATCCCTATATCACCTTACTTTTAAAGGAATGGTATTTCCACTTGTGTCGTAAATACAACTGTCAGGCCAAAGGGCTTACCTAATTCATCAAGTTTTCACTCACCTTAGCTCGCCAATTAATGCCATGTGACAATAATGCATCCATATAATATTAATTAAGTAGCTATAAGCACTGTATAGCTAAGGCAGACACCAATTTTACATCCATTTAAATGGAAGTCCAGACACAGAAGGAATTAAAGATAAACCACTGCATGTGGCTGGTGTTTGTTGCCAGTTACTGCACACTGTAGAGTGGGGGAGAAAAGGAACAGATGAAGTCTGGCATTGCTGTGCCTCAAGCTGTTCAATGCATAGCTACATATGTAGCTAGCTGATAAATATTATAGTAACGGAAGTTGCCCAGCCTCACGTGGAGTGAATGACCTTCCCTCTTTGCAATATGGGTTAATTCCCCATCCACATTAAAAGATTCTTTTGGTATTATAATGAGCAGTTGGACTCTAGGTTCCAGACTACCTCACTAGTGGTGTCCTACTTCCTACTCTCTCACTGTACAGGATGGTCGCAGTCCACTCTATGGTGCCAGTCAGTAAGGGACACTCTGATGTAGTGGACATTCTGCTAGAGGCTGGTGCTGATGTCCACCAGGCCACCACCAAGGTATGATCACTGGAGGCTAATCAGTACATCCACTATAGCGTTTTAGATATTTTAGCGTGGCTTCTGCGCGTTCAACAGCTTCCTCGAGTATAGCAATACCGATATCAGGTCGAGAGGACACATTAATTTAGCAAGGTGCTTTTATAGTGTGTTAGTGTAAGGGGCGAGTTATACAGGGGAACTGGATAACATGTAGTACTTATACCACCCCTACGAGGGGGTTATAGCAAATACCCGAAGGAATGTGTTTATAATCCCAAGGGTTTTGCGGAAACACCGCAGTAGGCATGGTATAAGTAATTTATAGCATGGTAACGGATTGCGTCATCATTTTCGGACCTTATTTGGGCACGGGTGTGGACCTGCCACCATTTTGCTAGGTCGGTCGGACCGAACGCTAGTTCTCTTCAACGATTGCACCATTGCAGTCATCCTTAGCGAAAAGTATGCAGATGAGATGGTTATGAACCTTTAGCGCTCCAGAAAAATTGTAGGCAGAAAATAAGCCTGGAAACGAGTGGTTTCACCAGTAATCTACCCGCTGATGCTTCGTGGTAAATTGGCCACTTCGTGTTAGAAAGAACGAAGCTAACCTTCTGTACTCCAAGCAGCTCAGCACAAGGCCGTTTTGAAGGAGAAAAGTCATAGAGAAGTTCTAGAACAGTACTCAACACGCTTCGGATATCACTTCCTGTATATTTTATAGGTCATCCATGTTATTTCACAGGATATCCTGTATATTCACAGGTAGATATGTTATCAGTTGGTGGTTATACTGAATAAACTGTGGGCAGCGTCTTTGAAAATACACACTACAGTGGTATAAGTGGATATGTAAGTCAGGGGCAGGTGAGGAATGTTCAGGGGTGCGTGAGACAACGTGGGTCGGAGTCATGTAGCTTCTGTTGTCTGCCTGGTTACAATATTATAAAGGGCAACGATGTCATTGTTTTACGAAAATATTGAACTAGAATTGAATTTAGAATTTGTCGATGGTCACCCTACAACATACCCATGCACATCAGATGCAGTGTTGCTATAGCTATTCATTAAAAATAGTGGATAATCTTCAAAGGGATAGGGATGGCTCGAAGCACCAAAAAGGAAGAAACAATGGGTCATTACACAGCTAAGATGCACAAAGCTACATGACACCATCCCAAAGATATAGGAATGGTGTCATGTAGCTTTGTGTATTATATGCTATATATATAAAGAGACCTTGTTTCTTTTTGGTGCTTCCAGCCATCCTTATATCCCCTTCTACACTAAAGTGGGAACCCTCGGCGAAATACAGTATGCATGCGCGGTACATACCAATAATCGAAGGGCTGGGCTGTTTACTCGTGATCTCCTGCTGAGCTCGTGGAGAGTCTGACACGGGCTAGCTACAGTAGAAGATAGCATGTTGGAGTCAATACACGCCCTTAGTTGTGACTTCTTGAACAAAGATGGCATGTAATCACAGTTAGCATGAGTGCTAGTGTCGTAATACAATAACTGATCTTTAAGAGATGAGACAGTACAGGGAGACTTTACTACTGCTGGTAAATTATTCCATGCTGAAATTACACTTGGAACGTAAGATGTCTGGTCTGCAGAAGTCAAATTGGGAAGTATGTCTTATGTAGGCTGCTGAGAAATGAAAATGCCTTGTGGGAAATACAAGTGTCCAATGATGATGTTTAACATTGTGACAAGTTTGAGATATCTGCGTCTGGCATGTGGAGGTGGCAGGTTAAGCAGGTGCAACATGAAAAATATATTTATAGCATACAAGCCACAGAGAATAGAAAAGATAGAAAGAAAACCAGAATCGTAGCTCATGTCCCATATCTTTAGACAAACTTTGCAGGCAAATTTTTGAACTGACTCGAGAGCTTCAATATCTTTTCTCGTTGCATGGATCCCATAGCTGAGAAGCATACTCTAAATGTGGTCGAATGCATGTCATATGCACAGTACGAAGGGTGAGGGTGTTGGCCCAGGTATAGAATTGTCTGTACAGCATACCAATTAGTTTCTGCACTTTTAGGCATAGGTGTTGGATATGTTCAGACCATGAGATGCATTGGTTCACTCTGACTCCAAGGTTGAAGTAGCTCTGAACTCGTTCAATCTGGCAACTACTGACGGATATTTCTTGAGGAGGGAGAAGAGGCTGTCTTTTTCTTGACCCCAGAATATACTTACACTTTGATGCATTTAGAGTTCCTCGATGTGGTTAGTGATGGTTGTGATGTCCTGTTGCAATGATATGTAATCATTTGCATCCTTGATTGGCTTGATGAGAAGGAGATCATCTGCATACAATGTCATTTGTGCACCATTGGACAGAGGAAGCTGGCCGATGGAACTGATGTATGATAAAGACAGCAGAGGTCCAAGTACTGACCCTTATGGGACACCAGACACAACTGAGGTGTCAGTTGATGATTCTCCTTGAACAACAACATACTGTTTTCTGTTTAGGAGGTAGAATGCAATCCACTGTACAATGTAAGGATTCAGACCAGTGTCTTTTAGGCATGGTGGAGTAGCGGTACGTCAAAAGCCTTGGATAGGTCTAGGAATAAGAGAATTACGTGAAAACCCTGTTCCATATACTGATACTGATTCCATTAACGTCTTGACTCCATGCTTTCTCAATGTCTGATTCTCTGTAAATATCACTCCAGTCTGTGGAGAGTATAATAGCATTGGCTTTGGTAAAGTCTGCCTGGGAGTATCTCCAGATTGTTCGTGCACCATTATTAGTAGTCTATCGGATGGAAGGAAGCATCTTCAAAGCAAGGCGAATCCCATCATGGTCCGAGTTGCTGAGAGGAGGGATTACTGAGCATTCCTTTAGCTTGGATGAGGATGATATTAAGGCAAGGTCAATTTTTCCGTTGTGAGAGACGTGAGTAGGGGACGAGACCACTTGAGTTAGATCGAAGCTGTTCATAATGTACATAAAAGTTTAGAAAAGAGTGGGTGGGTGTTGTTGGTTGAGGAAATCAATAGTAAAATCTCCTAAAAGTACAAAAGTAGAAAAAAAAACTCTTGACATTGAGGCTCTCAAGATTTTCAATTGCTTCTCTATCATGGGGTGGTCGATACCACACTCTACATGAAGTTTTTGGTGTTGGCGTACTTGCAATGGGATACAGAGACCCAAGTGGAACTCTAATCATTGTTCCCAGCAGTAGTACCTGTGACTCTAGTGTGTTCAGATTATAACATGCTACTCCTCCACCAACGACAATGTCTGTCATGTTGTATACAATGGTACCCTTGTATAGAACACTCCAACAACGCAATTTCATCCCAGAGCCATGTTTCTGAGATGCATACAATATCAGGCTTCTCAAGGGCACAGTAGACACGTAGCTAGTTCATCCATCTGTGGGTGAAGACTTCTTGCATTGTAGTGTATTATGCACAAATCTGTTTTAGAGCTTTCACCCTTCACGTGATGTTTTAAAATGTCGCTGCTGCTGCCATGGCGTCGATCTAAAGAGGGTGACTGGCCGCTGTCTCAAGTAGGTGACTGACCACCGTGTATGTTATAGACTCGTAATTAAACTATGCTCTTCAAGTCCATCGTAGTAAAACTACGATCTCATTTACGCACACACGTCATTGTATTTTGTAGAAGTTATAGCTACGGCGTAGCTACACTTAGAAAAATTCTGGGCTTCCCGTGTAGATCAGAGTATATTGTAATTACAATACAGTACGTTTTTGTAGTGTAGTGTGTATTAACCACTTTGTATTTTTGGTGCGTTTTTTCTGACTGGTATATACCGTAGTTAAAAGAACTTTATAGCTAAGGCACACATCAATAATTTTACATCCATTTAAATGCCCTTGCCTCCTTGCAATATGGGTTAATTATTGCTCTCATATGATTAATTTAAAAAAATCCCCATTTAAAAATAAATTCCCATCCACATTGAAACATTCTCTTGGTATTGTAATGAGCAGTTTGACTCCATGTTCCAGACTACCTCACTAGTGGTGTCCCTTCCTACTCTCTCACTGTACAGGATGGTTTCAGTCCAATCTATGTTGCCTGTTATGAGGGACACTCTGAGGTGGTGGACATTCTGCTAAAGGCTGGTGCTGATGTACACCAGGCCACCACCGAGGTATGATCACTAGAGGCCAAATCAATACATCCATTATAGCGTTTTAGATATGATAAGGGCAAAGATGTATGTTTTACGAAAATAATGAACTAGAAATTGTTGAATTGTTGTGCACACTTTCGGGTGTGTTTTGAAATAACGTATAATAACATTACGGTAAGTGCAGTGTGGCGGTGCTGTCACATGCAATATAATATACAGAAAATTGCTAATGTTGTTGAGAGGTTATGTCTAGGTGGTTACCTAAAATCAAAATTTGTGTATCCAAAAGCCATTTGACAGTGGTACTCTTTGGACCCATTTTTCAATTTGAAGGTCAAACTCACATGTCAAAAGCAAATTTACATGATATTATATCTACAGCCTTCACGTACTGATACTTACTGCTGACAGAAGCAAGCCAGCCTAGTTGTCTGAATGTGTGGCTTTTCCATATGACCCATTGATCAACGTTGTACATACAGTCATGTTATAAGTGAAACGCATGAAAAATCATTGCTCGCGCCAATAATGCATTGCATTCGTTATAGTTTATAATTACAGAGGGCTTGTCCCATTTTCCAATTAAAGGGCCGAGAACCAGAGTGGTATATTCCAAAAATAAGTATGGCAAATTGCCTAAAGAGTGCAAAAATGGGGGGAAATATGGGTATACTTTAAAAGTGAGATATATGGGATTTTGCAAAAGATTGTCTCCTTCCTAAACACATTATAATGGTAATTTCACGTCAAGGTGGTATAAATGGCCCTTTGTGGGTTACACCATTCTGGTTCTCAGCCCTTCAATTTTAAGGTCAAACTGTAGACAGACACAGAATAGACATGAGGGTGTAAATGTTAGTTACACCTAGGTCTTATCTTAGGTCTCAAGCGTCCTGAATCAGTCAGGACTGTCCCG
>CASHTH010002503.1:0-79163 GCA_030341885.1 Geodia barretti | reverse complement strand
AGCGTACGTCAAGATTCATCACGCTGGACACTCTGGCAGCCGTGTCGCTGCCTATCTCGAGTCGCGGTGCGGATCATGGCCCGGTGTACCTTCAGCGCCCATGTGCGATCAAGCGCGACACGGGCCGCGTCCCAATGACCGGACAACCTTCTGCCAATCACATGCCGCACCGCGCTCTGCCGATGTGCGCGTGTACCGCTCATCCTCCGGCGTCCTGCTACACCGCTGTGTCGCGAGCAGCGTACTCAGGCGCGTAGTGGCGACAACCAGCGCGCCACTGCCGCATCATCCGCACACTACCGGATGTTATACAGATGCGACTATTGCTCTGATATTTCACACTTCGAGTCTGAGTGAGCGCCGTTCGGCAGCGCTGGGCACCAATGCTAATCGCGCTCTCCTCTGTAAATCAGCCCTCTTGTAGAGATTGACGAAAGTCGCGCGGCACTGCCTGCTCTTGTCCCCGTATCCAGACGTGATGCCGCGCGTGTCCAGTCGCATGACGCGCCTATTCGCTCGTCTGCTCGTATATCCTGCTGCCATACCTATCTACCCACTGCCACACTGTTTCGTTGAACCCGTCGCGCCCTAAGTCATGGCGAGTTACGCCTTCACCCGCGAGCATTCGCTCCACAACCACCTGCGTAGCGATACCCGCGTGGTCCGAGCCGGGTAGATATAACGCGGGGTTGCCCTTCATTCGATGCCAGCGCACCATCAGGTCCTCAAGCGCAATCGTAAGCGCGTGCCCCATGTGCAACTCGCCGGTAACATTGGGCGGTGGCATGATAACCGTGAACGGCTCGCGTTCATGGTCGATCTCCGGCGTAAAATATCCGCCATCAGACCAGAAGTCGTAGATGCGCTGCTCGACGCTCTGCGGCTCGTATGCTCGTGGAATCTCGCTCAAAGGCTTAGCCTGTGCCATATATTTCAATCCTCAAGTAACCGCTGGACATGATCCTGTCCATCCTGTCTATCGATGCCTGATTCTGCCTTATCCGCTATAAATGTACTGGCCCCCGACCTTGTCGCAATTCAACCGTCTGTTCAGGTGCAGCCCCTCCAGTATGAATTCCACCGCTGAAGCGATAGCTGCGGCGTCCTCGGTCTCTTCGATGTCGTTTATCAGCTCAGTCGCCTCACCCATGTGTGCGTAGCTACGAAGATAGTCAGAAGAAGGTACATCGCTTCCCGTCTCAATTGTCAGCCCTTCCTCAAATCGCTGCGTAAGATCCGCGAACTGGCGCGCCTGGTAATAGCGTCCGAATGTGTTCAGCACAGCCTTTTTCACAAGATCGTCGATTACTCGAAACTCGCGCCCCTCTTCCACGCTCTCCATCTCAATTTTGCCGGTGGTGGAAGCAACAATGGCAGGCAGGTCGCTGACTCGTGGCGATGCGGGCTCACCGTGCCGTAGGCTGCGCTTGAATGCCGCGCTCAGAATCGTCTCATAGTTGGCAATGGACACTCGCAGGCTGACGCCCGAACGCTGGTTGATATCTGGGCTACGCCGTGCCAGAGCCGTTATCTCTGCGATAATTTCCTTCATGTAATGCGGCACTTTAACGCTGCTATGCGTATCTCGAAGTTTGCATACTCCTGCTCCCAATACATACTCTTCGTCCAGTGACGCGGGTAGTGCGTCCGAATCTGCGCCCCGTACCTGTCCTCAATGGCGTGATGATACGTCCGCGGTTCGTGTAGTCCTCGGGGTTCGCTGTCGATATCAAAAAGACATCGAGCGGCAGCATAATGCGGTAGCCCTTAATCTGGATGTCCCGCTCCTGCATCAGGTGAACAGGCTCACCTGTATGCGCTCCGACAGGTCGGGCAATTCGTTGATGCAGAATATTCCTCGGTTGGTGCGCGGTATCAGACCGTAGTGTATCGTCAGCTCGTCCGAAAGATAGCGCCCCTCAGCCACCTTGATTGGGTCAACTTCGCCTATCAGGTCAGCGACGGTGATGTCGGGAGTCGCCAGCTTTTCGCTATATCGCTCATCCCGATGCAGCCAGCGCACCTTCGCTTCATCGCCTTCCGCACCGAGCGTAACTTTGCATTCCGCACAAATAGGCTCTATGGGATCGCAGTTAAGCTCGCACCTGTCCATAACAGGCACTCTTCGTCGAGCAGCGACACCATGTGCCGAATCAGCCGTGACTTCGCCTGCCCACGCTCGCCTAGCAGGATAATGTCCTGCCCAGCGAGAATCGCGTTCTCCAACTGCGGTATGACCGAATCCTCAAAGCCGACAATACCGGGGAAAAGTTCGTCGCCGTTCTGGATCTTAACAATGAGATTATTGCGTATCTCTTCGCGTATAGTCAGGGGCTTGTAGCCGCTCGCTCGCAGTTCACCAAGTGTCTTAGCCTTGCCGGGCATAGTCGCTCTCCCATCCCCTTGTTTTCAAAGCATGCTCTGCATGCTGCTGTAATACAGCAAGATCGTAGCCACCAGACCACGATGAACACAACAATAATAACAGACATTCGCCGCCACTGGCACACCGACCAGCCGACAAACTGATATACTGGTAGCTACGATGCAAAACTATATCTGCAAGACATGCGGCGTCGAATTCACCGAGAGTGAGACGCCTCCGCCGAATTGCCCCATTGCGATGACCCGCGCCAGTACATCGGCTGGGACGGACAGCAGTGGACCACGATGGATGAGCTGAAGGCGCAAGGTTACGCCAATGAAGTCCGGGACCTTGAACCCGGTCTTACCGGTATCGGCATAGTGCCTTCGTTCTCTATTGGACAGCGCGCCCTGCTGCTGCAGACGCCTGCCGGCAATGTACTCTACGACTGCATCAGCCTGCTCGACGACAGCGCAATCGCAGCCATACAGGCGCGTGGCGGTATACAGGCTATCTGCTTTTCGCACCCGCACTTCTACGACAGCATGGTTTCGTGGAGCCTTGCGTTCGACGACGCGACCATCATCGTTCCGGAAGCCGACCGCGAACACGTAATGCGCCCGCACGCGAACATCCAATACTGGGACGGACAGCCCCTTGAGGTAATGCCCGGCGCAACCCTGATCCAGTGTGGCGGTCACTTTGAAGGCAGCGCGGTGCTGCATTGGGCAGACGGAGCGGACGGCAAGGGGGCGCTTTTCGTTGGCGATTCCATCACCGTCGTTCCAGACCGCCGGTTCGTCAGTTTCATGACAAGCTACCCCAACCTCATACCCCTGTCAGCCTCGGAGATTGAACAACATCGTAGCCGCTGTGGAGCCTTACGACTTCGACCGCATATACGGCGGGTGGTGGGGCCGCAATGTAACGCACGGGGGCAAGGAAGCAGTCCGACGCTCGGCCTTCCGCTACATCGAACATATCCAAGGGTAGGCGAAAATCAAGGAGGCAGCGAGTCCTACTCACGCCGCCTGTATATTTCCAATCCCGCGTACGACAGGATACTGCCCCTGATCGCCACCTCAGGCTTCTTGATCGTAACTCTAACTGCGCTCACATTAAGTGTCTCGAGAATCTGCCCTGCGATATCCTCTGCAACGCTCTCTATCAAGTCTTTGCTTTCGCCTTCCATAACTGCTTTCACGATTTCGTAGGCGGGAACATAGTCCACCGCATCCGCCAGGTCGTCGGAAAGGCCGGCGGCGCGTGCATCGCATTCCATCGTTACATCCACAATGAAACGCTGCCCCAGCGCCTTCTCGTGCGGACTCACACCATGATGCCCATAAAATGCAAGCCCCTTCAGCAGGATCTTGTCGGTCTGTCTGTTAGATGAATCTCCCATTTCTGCGTCCTATTTATCTCTTATTTCTTTCAGCGTGCCGAGTCAGCCACTGTCCCTCATAGATTCAGCCAGTTCTAGAACCGCCTGCGCTCTTTTTACCACCGGCACATCCACCACCTTCCCGTCCAGCGATGTCGAGCCGCGACCTCGGCGAGCCGCCTCATCGAACGCCTCCACCACTCGCTGCGCCTGCTCAATTTCAGTGGCGGATGGCGAAAAGGTTTCGTTGATGATGTCAATCTGGGCCGGGTGAATGGCGAATTTGCCCTTAAATCCGTACTGCCTCGCGACGCTCGCATTCTCGCTCAGCCCGTCAGAATCGCGGAAGCTGAAGTATGGAGTGTCCAGCGCCAACACATCAGCGGCCCGCGCCGCCACCGCGATGCTGTTGCGCGCGAAATAGGTCTCCGTTTCCGACTCCGTCCGCTCGACGCCCATGTCGTTCGTGAAGTCCTCTGCGCCAAACGCCACGCCCACTATACGCGGAGACGCCTTGCATATCTCATACAGATGAACTATCGCCATCGCAGTTTCTATCCACGGCACCAGTCTCACGCTGCCGACTTCAATTCCTGCCTTGCGCTCCAATGCTTCCAGCTTTTCCGAAATATTTGCAATGTCTGCCGGCGTTTCAATCTTACCCACCGAAACGCCGAATATATGCTCCCCCACAACCGACGCCAAGTCATCGTCTAGCAAGTCCGTATCCAGCGAATTTACCCGGGGAATCACTGGAGTGCCACCTGACCCGAGTTGAGCAAGATATGACGACGTAACCTCGCGCGCATTCGCTTTTTCGTCGATCGGTACAGAGTCCTCCATATCCGGTATGAAGGCATCCGGCTTCAGTTTGGACGCTCGCTCCAGCATCCGAGGCTGGTTTCCCGGCACAAACAACAGGCTTCTCAACACAGCCATTCCTTCGCCTCCTAAACCGACGTGCTCGTAGTCTATCTTGCTGATATACTGACATACCAATTGGCTAGTCCCAGCAGCACATCCATGTTAGCCTTCGTTTCGGAGAACGCAAGCATGAACAACGTCCCAAGACTGGAAGTCCTCGGAATTACCGGCATCCCGGAAATAATCGGCGGTGAGTCGCTGGGAACTTTGATGGCAGACGCCGCGCGGGATCAAGGCACTCCCTTGCAGACTGGCGATGTCCTCGTCGTAACGCAGAAGATAGTGTCCAAGGCAGAGCACAGACTTTTCGATCTCAACAAAATCCAGCCCTCTCCGCTCGCCCTGAACTTCGCAAAAGAGACGCACAAGGACCCTCGCCTCGTCGAGCTTGTGCTGCGCGAAAGCCGAGCCGTCGTGCGCATGGACTCCGAACGCGGCATCATCATCAGCGAGACACGGCATGGCTTCGTCTGCGCCAACGCAGGCATAGATAACTCGAACGTCCCCGGCGACGACATCGTCTGCCTGCTCCCTGAAGACTCCGATCGTTCAGCGCGCGAAATCCGAGACGAAATCAGACGCCATACTGGCGGCACGGATGTGGCGATTATAATCTCCGATACATTCGGACGCGCCTGGCGGGACGGCCACGCCAACATCGCCATCGGCGTCGCGGGCATGAACCCCGTAAAGGACTATCGAGGCACCCTCGATGTCAATGGAATGGTCCTGAAGGTAACTACCATCGCAGCGGCAGACGAACTCGCGGCCGCCGCCGAACTCCTAAACCGCCCCCCACCACCCAAACCCCACACAAAAAAAAAAAAACAAAAAACCCCAACAACAAAAAAACCCCCAAAAAAACCCCACACAAAAAAAAAAAAAAAAAAAACCCCCAAAAAAACCACACAACACCACACCCCCCCCCCAAAAAAAAAACAAACCAAAACCCCCCCCCCCCACCCCCCCCCAACACCACACCCCCCACAACCACCCCCCCCCCCCCAAAAAAACAAAACACCCCCCCCCCCCACCCCCCCAAACAAGGCGATCCAGGTCCCCGTAGCCCTCATTCGCGGCTACGAATACGAACCCATGGAAGACGCAACCATCGCCCCCCTAATCCGCGAACGCTCAAAGGACATGTTCAGGTAACTCACCTCACCCAATCCAATCCATCGCTAGCAGCGCTCTAAACTGGCCACTCCTCCATACGCCACGCTGCATCCCAGAACATGTACTCATACCGGCTGCTCACCACAAACGCCTCACGCATGCGCTCCAATTCAGCCTCTCCGCAGCCTTCGGCGATGCGGTCCAGAATCCCCGAAGCCACGACGCAAGCTCCGCAAACTCCGGCGAGTTATACATTTGGATCCAGCGAGCATACAGCGGCGCGTCCTCCGGTATGCCCCGGTCATACAACATCTGCCCGACTCGCTGTAACCCCACATGCACGGCAAGATGGAACTCGAAATCTCGCCGATGCTCCCCCTGAAGGCGATCTGCAGAAGGTGGCGGGTATAAGCCTGTGTAGTAGGCGAAGGGCGTCGCCAGCAGTTCGTTTCGCTGATCCCGAAGTCTTCGCAGAAACTCACATGCAGCGACATCTCAGTATTCAGCGTCTCGTCCAGCAGCTTGGCGAACCACCCCATATCCTCAACATCCTGTGTCTTGGCCGCGGCAAGCGCAATCACCCGGCAATAATCGATCAGATAGATGTAGTCCTGCCGCATATAGAATCTGAACTTTTCCAGATCAAGAGAACCGTCGCCAATTCCAGTAACTAGTGGATGGTTGTGCTCGGTATCCCATATTTCGGCGCATTCCCGCCGCATATCCTCCGAGAAACCCATTTCTCCCCCTCAAATCCTATCCATCTTGTATATCTCGTTAGCCCCCACGCCCATGCTCCTCGCCATCTTCTTCTCCACCGCCCACTTCCGCATGCGCGCTCCACGTGTCGAACGGCTGAGACGTCGCATCCAGCCTCACATCGGCGATCTCGCCCGGCGAAAGGTCAATTGAAGGCGTCGGCCCAAGTTCTACCCCATTCGACAAGTGTATCTCAACGCGAACCCTATCTAGCGTAGTTTCGCTAACATTCTCCACAGTTCCCCAAAAGGCGTTGTCTGTCGCATTGTAACTCACAATTAACCGCGATCCCGCCCTGAGTTGGTCAAAGGTATCGCCAAGTCCATACTGCGCCGCGTCCTCCTCGCCATCCTCAGCGCCGGACTTCGCTTTCACAGAACCTTCGCCTTCACCGCCATGCTCGCCCGAACCCTCAGACCTCTCGCTAATCCGCTCACCATGCTCACCGCCGGACTCAGACTCGCCTGTATCCATGCCGCTCTCAGCGCAGGCGGCTATGGCAAGCACAGCCACAGCCGCCACTATGAATATCAATTTCTTCATCAAAATCTCAACCTTCATTATTGAACGTCAGTATCACTTTGTTGCAAAGGAAATCCCCTGTTCAGGGGAGTTGTAGGCCTGTGATACTTGCAAAAACACCGTCCATCTACATAGAACGACAAGGAGCCCGCAGGTTAGGGTCAAGTCAGACTCTCTTTAACCAAACTGAACACACTTAGACGAAATTCTCATCACAACATCCTATCTGTTCGGTCCATCTATGTTAGTTCTAGACCCTACTCACAACCACCCGCGCCCCTGACTCTACGTGCTTCAACACAGTCGCATCCCCTTCAATAGAACCGATCACATTCACCGCGCTCGCTGCCCGTATCTCATCGCCCCTGCTAGCAGGCGTCGGCCCGAAAAACAGGCACAGCGCCTGACCAGGCGGCCAGTACGCCAGTGCGCCCATGTTCACCACATCGCTCGCCCCGTCCTCCTCGTCCACCTGTACCGCAACTCTAAAGTAAATCTCATCTCCCCAAGTATTCGCCGACGCTTCCAACGGCAGCGCGTTCCAGAGCGCCTCCGCAGTGCTGCTGTCATTGAGCGTCGCCGTAACCAGCACACTGCCTGCCGTAACCGTAATCTTTCGCTCGTCCATTTCAACCTGCCCCTTCACAATTCATAACCCAGCGTCTTATACTCAGCACCGAATTATACATCAACCTATCCTCTACATCCCGTCAGCCGAAAGATATGCTCATGCCACCGTCAGGCTACATACTTGCGATCGATCAAGGAACCACTGGCACCACCGCCCTGCTAGTTGACGGCTCCGGACGGGTCGTCTGGCAGGCCTACCAAGAAATCACCCAGATTTACCCCCAGCCCGGCTGGGTAGAGCACAACCCCAACGAGATCTTCGATTCCGTGATGGAAACTGGTCGAAGAGCTGCTCGAAGCCACCGAGATTAGCCCACGCCAGCTCATCGCAATCGGCATTACGAACCAGCGCGAGACAACCATAGTCTGGGAGCGAAGCACTGGCCGTCCCGTCTCTAACGCCATCGTATGGCAATGCCGCAGAACTGCTCCTCTCTGCGATGCTCTTATGGCCCGTGGCCTCGAAGAAGACGTCGCAGAGAAAACCGGCCTGCCCATCGATGCATACTTCCCTGCAACCAAGATTCGCTGGATACTCGACCACATCCCCGACGGGCAGCAGCGCGCCGAAAACGGCGAACTCGCATTCGGCACTGTCGATACTTGGCTCCTCTGGAATCTCACCAACGGCACGCTTCACGCCACTGACGTAACAAACGCGTCCCGCTCCATGCTCTACAACATAGACACCCTCGAATGGGACCCGGACCTGCTTGAAGCACTTGACATCCCCTCGCAATGCTCCCTTCGGTTAAGCCATCGAGCGGCATATTCGGATACACAGGCGGCAACTTCTTCGCCGGACAGGCGATCCCCATCGCAGGCGTCGCCGGAGACCAGCACGCAGCGCTCTTCGGGCAAGCGTGCTTCGAACCGGGAATGGCGAAGAACACCTACGGCACAGGCTCGTTCATCCTCATGAACACAGGGACAAAGCGAGTGCGTTCCAATCACGGGTTGCTCTCTATCATCGCCTGGGACTTGGGAGACGCCATAACTTACGGCTTAGAGGGCAGCATCTTCTCCACGGGCGCAACCGTGCAGTGGCTGCGCGACGGCTTGCAATTCATTGAAGCCTCAGCGGATGTCGAAGCGTTAGCCGCTTCGGTCGAGGACAACGGAGGTGTCTATCTCGTACCCGCCTTCACAGGACTTGGCGCCCCCCACTGGGACATGTATGCTCGTGGCACGATTGTCGGCATTACACGCGGCACGA
This sequence comes from Geodia barretti, assembly GCA_030341885.1. Taxonomy (NCBI): domain Eukaryota; kingdom Metazoa; phylum Porifera; class Demospongiae; order Tetractinellida; family Geodiidae; genus Geodia; species Geodia barretti. The sequence goes on along the minus strand of CASHTH010002503.1, from coordinate 70,247 downwards.
GCCGCGGCCACATCGCCCGCGCCGCCCTCGAATCCACCGCGTACCAGACCAGAGACGCCGTGGACGCGATGAGGAACGACACGGGCTTGGACATTCCGCTGTTGCGTGTTGACGGCGGCGGCACGGCAAATGACCTGCTGATGCAGTTTCAGTCCGACATCCTTGGCATTCCAATCGAGCGGCACGCCGTCGCCGAGACCACCGCTCTGGGCGCGGCATACCTCGCAGGTCTCGCAACCGGCTTCTGGCAGGGCACGGACGAAATCGCAGCAAATTGGGCCACTGACAAGCGTTTCGACCCGTCAATGGACCCGGACAAGCGCGCCAGCCTCCACAAAAACTGGCTTCGCGCCATTGACCGTTCCAAAAACTGGCAAGAATCCTGATAATTCCATATCCTATCGTCAATGTCCTATCCATAACTTGTGAATTAGCCTAAGGAGCGAAAAATGCCTACCATCCAAGCCGACCGACTGCAGAATATCGCCGCTCAGCTTCTCATTGGCGCAGGCGCAAGCGAAGAAGAAGCCGCAATCGTCTCGAAGCACTCCATAGGTGCGAACCTAGCGGGCCACGATTCGCACGGAATCATCCAGATTCCCACGTACATCGATCGAGTAAAGCGCGGCCACATCGTGCCCGGCGCCCCCTTCGACATCATCCGCGAATCTTCCACCACCACCGTCATCGACGGCAACTGGGGATTCGGCTATGTCGTCTCGGAGCGCGCGATGGAGATAACCATTGAGAAAGCGAAACAGCACGGCGTCGCCGCAGCCACCGTATTCCGCCAGAGCCACGTCGGACGTGTTGCAGACTACCCGCTTATGGCATCCAGTGAAGGTTTGATTGGCATCATGACCGCCGACTCAGGCAGGTCGTCGAAAGGAGTCGTCCCATTCGGAGGACGCGAGCCTCGCCTCGGCACAAATCCGATCTGCATCACCATGCCCAGCAACCTAGAGGGCCCCATGTTCATCGACATGGCGACCAGCGCGGTCGCCGCTGGAAAGCTCGGAGTCGCGGTCGCGCGCGGAGCGTCAGTCCCCGAAGGCTGGATAATCGACAAGGACGGCAACCCGTCAACCGACCCCAACGACCTCCGCAACGGCGGCGCAGTCTTGCCCCTCGGGGGCCCCGAAGGACACAAGGGATACGGCCTCTCCGTCATGGTCGAGATACTCTCAGGCATCCTCACAGGCTTGGGCTTCGGACACGACCCCTCAGGGCGCCACAACGACGGCTGCTTCCTGGCAGTTTTCAACGTGGACGCTTTCCGTCCTCTCGACGAATTTAAACAAGAAGTAACCGAATTCGCCCAGTACCTCAAGAGTACGCCCACAGCCGCAGGCTTTTCTGAAGTCTTTTACCCCGGCGAGTTGGAGCACCTAAGAGAACAGACCTTACTCGAAGAAGGCATCACCGTAGAAGACTCCACCTGGGACTTGCTGAAATCTTTGGCGGACGAGTACGGGATAAGCGAATCGCTAAACATGTCCTAGCCCATCGCGCTTTCATAGGGGCAGCCGATAAGGCTGCCTCTGTCCCATCAATTCATCTCATCCCTGATACGCGCTCCCATACAGCGCATTGAACAGCAGCTTATAAGTCCCCCGCGCCTGTGCCCGGAAATGCGGCCTGAACCCGAACAGCACGACCTCGCCCTCGCCCAGCGGCACGCTAGCCAGCGCGGTCCTGTTGTACAGCTTTTCCGGCCCTATCAGCATCCCGCTGAACAGCGGGTTTCGCAGCGGATACTTCGCCACCACCCTGCCTCGCCGTATGTCGAACGCCGGGCTGTCGTAGAACATAACTGCCGTCAGCCTGGGCATCCCGTATGCCATCGGGTGCCCCGCGTCCAGCAGCACTGCCAGCAGACTTCCCGGGCAGTAGAAATCAGCCCGCTTCAGGTCCGCCAGCACATTTCGCACCGGCAGTTCCAGATGCCGTATCGCGATACCGCGCCGACCCATCCCAAGTTATAAGCGTTCCCCCCTGCTCCACGAACTCCCGCAGCTGCTCGGCGCCCTTCTCCCCCAGCCCGCCCGAATACTTCGGATGATAGTACGATTCCCGGTGTCCACGATGGATATGCCGCACAGGTTGATTCGGCAGCACGATCGCATCGAATCGCTCGGCCAGCCCTCCCTCACGCACATCCCCGTCCAGCAATGACACATAATCGAAGCCATACTCGTCAAGCACATACCGCGTCCATCCCTCTTCCACCGCAGCAACATAGCTTCGATACACCCCAACACGCGGCTTCCCCATCACATGCCTCCCCACATCCGGCACCCCCTCAACGTCATGCAGCAGTCCCGCATCTCCATTTGAAATCATCCCGCTCAGAGCGCCAAAATCCTCCAAAATAAACGCACCCCGCGCAAAAGACACGCCTCCGACCGCAATCGGCTCGCGCGAGCGAGAGACCTGCGCGCCTTCCGCCAGCAGCCGATTCACCGCACGAGCGCTAGCATTCGACTCAGTCGATATGATTGCAGCTACCTGTCGTCGTCGGGTACGCACAATATGCCCTGTCGGACTGCTTACGCTGATTTGGTGAGGACTAGCCACTGACACCGATTCCGGCATCGAAGGCTCGTCTTCCTCAAGCACTCTCAGTTGCGCCGCGAATCTACGTCTAATCGTGTAAGTATTCACCCCCATCTGAATCGGCAGGCAGTGCGCCGTAACATCGTATGGCGCTTTCGGCGGACTCCCTGGATCAGTCGGCATTTCCGGATACTTCTGCTGTTCCAGCAACGTCCTTGCATAGCCCCAGTACGGCTGACCACACAGAATCACCCTCGCGCCGGCAGCAAACGGCTCGCCATCCGCACTGAACGCCTCCGTCGCTTCATGCACCTCCACAAGCCCCATACGTAGCGCGTCCAACATCTCCGCAGCGGCAGAGTGGTCGTGCTGCTGCAACGGCACTACGAACGCATAGGGCGCCCCGTTTTGTTCTATCGCGTTCTTGCCCACACTGTGTGAGTTTCGCACCAGCGTCTCGCGCAGTCGCGCGGAGTGGCTGAGGCACGACATCGCCGCCGCAAAGTCATACTCTACGATATCCCGCAGGCGCCAGATCCCGCCCTTCCAAGGCAGCGGATGATTCCAGGATACTTCCTTTGGCGCTTCTCCCCGGTCCGACTGTAGGTCCCGCTCCGGCACATTCACCGGCGTTGCTATGCGCGCTCCGGCCGCCTCCGTCAGCAACCTCACTCCCGCGTGATACTGTTGGTACGCACGATTCGGGCTGAACGAGTCATACACCACATTCATCGCGACCCCCGCCTTGCCCTGCGCCGTTAGGTCAGCAGCCATCGCTGAGCCCAGCATCGCGCTCTCAGCGTTCAGTATCGCGTCCACATTCGGCCCCATCGGATCGACGAACGGTGGCACCATCAACCGCACCCCGTTGGAGCGCGTCTGATGCATATCGAGAACTACATGCGGACGCCAGGCGTTGAAGCAGTGCTCCAGCACCAGCTGCGTCTCCTGCTGGGTGAACATAAACCAGTCGCGGTTGTTATCGTGCCCCGTGTAGTGCTGGTACAGGAAAGGCGGCATTACCCCCTCGTATGATTCGCCCAGCGTGCTCTCATACCACGCTTTCACATCAATCAGCCCGTCAGGATTTACGCTTGGAATCAGCAGCAAGATCACATTGTCCAGTATCGCCTGTGCATCGACGCTCTGCGACGTCGCAAGCTCGTGCGCCAGCAGCATAGACATCTGCGCCGCCCCCACCTCAGTCGCATGAATGCTGCAAGTGATAGCTACGACCGCCTTTCCCCGCGCTATTAAACCTTCCGCCGCTCCATCATCCGAAATAGTGCGAACATCCGCTAGTCGTGCCTGTATGTTCCTGTATTTCTCGAGTTCAGCAAGGTTACCAGGAGAGGAGATAACCGCCATCAGAAACGGGTTATCCTTCGTGCTCCTACCAATTTCAATCGTCTGCACCTTTTCTGACAGTTCGCCAAGCATCCTGAAGTAGTCTGTAATTTCAGGCCAGCCAGCCAGTTTCCTGTCCTCGCCAACCTCGAAGCCTAGATATTCGGCAGGCGTCAGAATTATTTTATCTTGCTCAACAGTCATCCAAATAATCCCAAACAACACTCAACTGAGATAAAATGTGAAAATCTACTAATCCTGTTGGATTCGCCCCGATAGCATACATCAATGGAGGATAAGACATGGCCGAAAGGCGCTACTGGCTGATGAAATCCGAACCCAACGCCTACTCTTTCACCGACCTGACGAACGAGGACGACAGCACCGCCGAATGGGATGGCGTCCGCAACTATCAAGCACGCAACACCATGCGCGATGATATGAAACAAGGCGAAGGTGTCATATTCTACCACTCCAACGCCAAGCCTCCCGGAGCCGTCGGAACTGCCGTCATCGTGCGCGAAGGCTACCCAGACAACACTGCTTGGGACCCCGATTCCGAGCACCCCGACCCTAAGAGCACGCCCGAGAACCCAATATGGTACATGGTGGACATCAAGGCAGTCTCAGAATTCAAGCGCTTCGTCCCCCTCCGCGAAATCAAAGAGACGCCGGGCTTAGAGAACATGCCTCTGGTCAAAAACTCCCGCCTATCCGTCCAGCCCGTGTCCAAAGAGGAATGGGACATCATACTCGAACTCGGAATGAACGACTGACTTAGCATTAATGACGTGCCCCCGACTTTGCTATCGTGTTCATATGAACACGATGTGGAGTACGGATTGGGCCGTTGCTCAGCCCATCCCGAAAGAGTGGGACGACATGAAGCGGTGCTTGTACCTGACCGTGGCTGCATTGATGCTATTTTCGATCACTGCATGCATCAGCAGCACTCCGCCCAGACCCGTCACCTTAGCCGAAGAAGCCGAAGTAATGGCGGCACTTCAAGATCGCTCATTTCGCGCCTTCCACCCGTCTAAGGATGCGGAGAAGAGAAAGGGACTCATCCTCGATTTCTTCGGCCCGGTGGGGCTATGGGCGCAATATGCCGTGGGCAAACGTGCCATCGACGAGTGGGAAATTGGCGCCCACGAATACCGCATCGAAAAGCACGGAGACATATCTGAAGTCACGATCCACCTAGAAGGCGCAATGACCCAACGCAACCTTCCCGACGAATGTGAAAACTGTATTCCAACAGCAGGCGTCTCCATCTCCATCAGAAATCTCTTCGACAGCGACAGGATAACCTTTAGGGTGAACGACCCTAAAGGCATTTTGCCCTCTCCCTTCCCCATCTTTAAGTCCTGGACCAGATTCACCGAGGACGAATACCAGAACGGCGGATAATGTCGCCTCGTCACTATATCCATTCCGCATCTATCATTCCAGTTGGCAGACCTAATAGTGGCAAGTGAGAAGACTATACTTGTTGCGGTTCAGGCTCTGTTGGGCTTCCTTATTAGATTAATCGTTCTGGTTTCCAATATGATAGGGCATGGATCCTTAAGAGATGTTGGTGGAGATTGTGACATTGCCCCTCCAGCTGCCAATTTGGCGATACCCCAGGCGTCTTGACAACCCATTGCACGAGTGTCAACATCGCTCTACGCCCGGCGCGTAATCGTGCGCTGTGCGAGAGCCTTATGACACGAGAGGTCGAACCCGCATGCAAAGTCCGCGCAGCACAGAAGGCGAACACCAAGAGCAGGGAGCATGACCACAACCACTCCCACGGTTTTCGTGGCAGGGGCGGATTCATTCTATCCGGACTAACTGGCGGGCACGGTGTCTTCCACTGGTTCACTCAGAGTTTCATCGCAATGTTGCCGGAGGTTCAGGCTGCATTCGCCCTGAGCGGCGTCGGCATTGGTGGAATCACCTCCATCAGAGAACTCGTCTCCGGAGTCGTAACGCTCCCGGGAGGTATCATCGCCGACACTCTGCGAAAGTATTGGGGTCTCGTCCTGGCACTGTGTATGGCAGTCTTCGGCATTGGATGGCTCATCATCGGCGTCGCACCCAACTACTACGTCCTGCTATTCGGCATGGCGGTCGTGGCTCTTGCGGCATCCATCTGGCATCTGCCAGCGATGGCGTCCCTGTCGCATCACTTCTCGCACCGCAAAGGCGCAGCCCTCTCATTCCACGGCGTTGGTGGGCAGATTGGCGATGTCCTCGCGCCTCCCGTAACCGGCATCCTGCTCGGCTTCCTCGCATGGCGAGGCATCATCAGCATTTACGCCGCGCTTCCCATCTTCCTCGCCTTCCTCGTCTACTGGGCGTTCAAGAACATCGGCAGGACCGGCGAAGAAGGCGGCGCTGACGAGCCGGGCAGCCAGATGCAGGCAACTAAGCGCGTCCTCCGCAACCCCACCCTGTGGAGTCGTCGCATTCGTCGGCGGCATCAGAGGCATGGCATTCCTCGGACTCATAACCTTCTTCATAATCTTCATAAATGACCTTGGTATCGCTCTGGACGGCAGGCCATTCTCAATCGAATTATCCATACCCTCACTATTCTCAATATCATTTGGCGAATTCGAGATGACCACGTTCGTCCGAAACCTGCACTTCGGTTTGTTGCTTGCGGTCGGCATTGTATCCACGCCCGTCGTCGGCTGGCTTTCTGACATCATTGGCAGGAAGGCAGTGCTGGTGCCGGGCTTGCTGCTGCTCGCCATCCTCTCGTACCTGCTTGGTAACTCCGTTCCCGGGCTTGGTCTGATAGTCATCATCGCGCTGATGGGCACTTTCCTCTACGGCGACCAGCCCATACTCACCGCCCTAGCCCTTGATGTTGCCGGTGACGAAGTTCCCACCACGGTCCTGGGAATCCTGTCCCTCGAACGCTTCCTGCTTAGTGCTGCCTCCCCTATCATTGCAGGCGCTCTTTATGACAACGGCTTCGCATTTGGGGGCATCGATCTCGCCGGCCCCCAAGCCACATTCACGTATGTCGCCGTCTTGTTTCTTCTAGGCGCGGTCATATTGCTCGTCACGCCGTTGCCGCGTCCCACCCATTCGCCCGATCATCACTAACTTCCAGAGCCAAAACATGTGGAGGCTTCTTAATTGGCATATAATATCCCGTGCGATAATGCGCTAATAAATCTCATCAGCGGGAGTAAGCAATGAACTTTTCTATAACGGTTCTGCCGGGTGACGGCATAGGTCCTGAGGTCGTCTCTGAGGCGGTCAAGGTCATGAACGCAGTCGGGAATCGCTTTGGCCATTCATTCGGCACCACGTATGGCAGGGTCGGCGGCAACGCCATTGACGACTTCGGCACGCCATTGCCCGACGATACAGTAGAGATGTGCCGCGACACCGACGGCATTCTGTTTGGAGCGGTCGGCGGTCCCAAATGGGATGATCCGCGCGCCAAGACACGACCGGAAGACGGCATCCTGGCCATCCGCAAGAGCCTTGGACTGTTCGCTAACCTTCGCCCGGTGAAGGTCTATCCTCAGTTAATAAACTCCAGCCCGATCAAGCCGCACTTGCTGGAGGGCGTTGACATGATAATAGTGCGCGAGTTGACCGGCGGCTTGTACTTCGCCAAGCCAAAGAAGCGCTGGGACACATCGAGAGGACGGCGTGGCGTGGATACCCTGAAGTACACCGAGCAGGAGATTGAACGCATCATTCGTGTAGGATTTGAACTGGCGCAGGGCCGCCGCAAGCGCCTAACATCTGTGGACAAGGCAAATGTGCTCGAAACGGGAAGGCTTTGGCGCGAGATCGCAACCGAAGTAGCGGATGACTACCCAGATGTAGAGCTTGAGCACGTTCTCGTTGACGCCGCTGCAATGCAATTGATTAGCAATCCCGCGCACTTCGACGTCATCGTTGCTGAGAACACCTTCGGCGATATACTAACCGACGAGGCATCCGTGCTCGCAGGTTCTATGGGCATGCTGCCCTCTGCCAGCCTCTCCGGATTGCCCAAGCCGAGCGGTCGCGGCAAGCGTCCCGTAAGTCTGTACGAACCTATTCACGGCAGCGCCCCCGACATCGCGGGACAAGGTATTGCCAATCCCATCGGCACCATCCTGAGCCTGGCTTCCATGCTGCGCTACTCGTTGGGTCTCGAAGCCGAGGCGCAGGCTATTGAGCAGTCCGTGGAAGGCGTTCTAGCAGAGGGTTACCGCACGCCGGACATCGCAGGCGATGGCGGCGAGGTATGCAAGACGACCGAAATGGGCGATGTCATTGCCGGACGGGTGTAGCCAACGCTAACCTCAGGAGGTACGGCACAATGGCACTACGCAGCAGTACGACGCCATCGTAATCGGGCTTGGTGGAATGGGCAGCGCTACGCTATATCAGCTGGCGAAGCGCGGCAAGCGAGTGCTTGGCATCGAGCAGTTCGGCATCGCGCATGAACTCGGCTCTTCGCACGGCTGTAACCCGCATCATACGCCTTGCCTATCACGAACACCCGTCGTACGTGCCGTTGATGCGCCGCGCCTACGAACTGTGGCGCGACCTAGAAGCCGAAAACTGAGGAACAGATCCTGCACATCACCGGCTCCATAGATGCGGGGCCGCCGGACGGCTCAAACTTCAACGGCTCACTTCTCTCCTGTGAGGAACATGACCTCCCCCATGATGTGCTTACTAGCGCTGAGCTTACGAAGCGATTCCCCGGCTACCGATTGCCATCTGAGACAATGGCGGTCTTTCAGGGCGAAGGGGGCTTCGTGCTGCCGGAGCGCTGCATCTCTCTGTTCGTCGAGCAGGCAAAAGCCCTCGGCGCGACCGTACATACAAACGAGCGCACTCTGGAGTGGCATCCAACCACGAATGGCGTAAGCGTGCGCACCGAGCGCGGTGAATACGAAGCCGAGACACTAGTCATATCGGCGGGGGCGTGGGTGGCCAAGCTACTTCCCGGACTTGGCGCGGCAGCTATCCCAGAGCGTCAGGTGCTGGCGTGGTTTGAGATACTACGCCCGGAGCATTTCACGCCTGATGTTTTCCCAGTTTTCAACTTGGTGGTGGACGAAGGTCAGTTTTACGGCTTTCCAGAATTTGGAATACCCGGCTTCAAACTGGGAAAGTACCACCATCTCGAGGAGAATGTTGACCCAGACACGATTGACCGTGAGCCAAACGCCAAAGATGAATCAGTGCTGCGCGATTTCACGGAAGAATATTTCCCGGGCGCCGCCGGCGCTACGGCTTCAATGAAGGTCTGTATGTTCACCAACAGCCCGGACGAGCACTTCATCATAGACTGCTTACCAGATGCCCCACAGGTAGTGGTCGCTGCTGGCTTTTCGGGTCATGGCTTCAAGTTCTCCAGTGTCGTTGGAGAAATCCTATCAGACCTCGCAATTGACGGCGCGACAAGCCACGACATAGGAATGTTCAGGCTTGCGCGATTTGACTGAAGTATATTTGCTGCAGCGTAGTGGCAAATGAACCCTTCAGCCTATTCAACAAGCACACCTGCAAATCTGCCCGGGCGATACGGACCCAGCACGGCATCTGCAGACGCGCCGTCACATACCTCAGCGCCGCCAACTCGCTAAGCGCCGGCGCAAGAGTAACACCGCTATGCGTGAGTGCCACATAGAGATTTGGAGCCTCATCCGCGAAACCCATCACCGGATAGCCGTCTAACGGCATAGGGCGCCACCCCACAGGAACGGGTATCGCCTCAGCTCCCGCGAGTCCCGGAAGGTAATGCCTGGCACGCTCCAGGAGATCATCCGCATGTGCCTGGCTATCATCTTCTGCCAAGCTTTCTTGGCTTCCCTCCCCGATCATCATCCTGCCGTCCGCACACTGACGTATGTGAATCTCCTGCCTTCCTTCGCCCGGCGCAGGCGCATAAATAACAGGTACATTGTTAAGTAAACGTGGTAGTGGCGTCGTGCGTATAACCACACCCGGGCTTTCTGATTGCGGAACATTCACGCCGGCTTTGGCTGCAATCACCGAGGTGCCCGTGCCTGCCGCCACTACAACAGCGTCGCAATCGATGTCCCCTGTCGTAGTCTTTACCGCGGAAACACGGCCATCGCTGCCCAGTTCAAATCCGGTGACCTCAGTGTCCGTGCGGACTTCCGCCTCACATTCGGCCAAGCGGCTCATGCAGGCATCGACCACCATCTGAGGCTCCACCTGTGCTTCGTTTTCACTGTATTCGGCAGCTAACACTTCGCCGACTGAGAGGGATGGTTCCAGTTCGGATAGTTCGTCCGCGCTGATCAGGCGTGTGGGATAACCCCAGGATTGCAGTTGCCGTACTTCGTTTACCAATTGCTCGGCCTTGGATGAGTCGGACTCCCAGGATACCTTGCCGCCCCAGCGCAGGCCGATACTAGCTCCATCCCCGTCGTAGGCCAGAACAGCCGCAAACCTTGGCCACATCTCCAGTGACCTCCGATTAAGGTTGTGGTAGCCAATAGGTTGCTTGGAACCGGCATTGATCCAGGCAAAGCTATGACTAGACGCGCCGCTTCCCGGTGACGACTTGTCGATTACGGTAACCTGATAGCCACGAGCAGATATTCGCCAAGCAATGCTGGCGCCTAAGATGCCGGCCCCAACTACGACCACGCTCTTGTTAACTGTCTGAAAACTCGCCATCGGTAAGCTATGTCTCCCTTTACACACTCTCGGAACGAAAATTATTCATACACCGGTGATAATCATTCCATGTGTAAACCCGATAACGCTGACATTTTCTCAACAGTAACTTAGCTCAATCGCCTACAGATTCCTGTAGCTGGATGCGACAGAGAGAACACCCTCCGCCCATCGCATCTGCACTAGCAACAGTTAGTTTCCCATCCCTTGCAACTCGACGACCGGAAATCATGACGGTCGCTTGCAATGCCAAGGCGAATAAACTCACAAAGAGACTGAATATTGCCGTCAGAAGGGCCGCTATCAGACCTGTCATTCTGAGGCTATTTACTCTTCTTTCATTCACTATTCCAAGCTCCAATTTTCGTACAAAATCTAGAATTCAGTTTGATTTTATTCAAAACCTGCGTTCCCTGATTATAAGTCCAGCATAATCTTTGGGTTTGGGCAAGCCATATTTAGGTTTATTTCTGTGCGATTTATGGCTCTCCTTCTTCTACACGCCTTAGAGTCTGACCGTTCGTATATTTATGCTGTTCCCAGTGTACGAAGCAGCTTCGAGCGAAATGGCCAATGCAGACCATCGGAGTAGCAAAAGAAAGACTGTAATGCGGTACCAGTCAACGACAATGCTCGTTCCAAGATTGGAACAACAGGCGGTTTGCTGTATCTTAGAGGCGCAAAGTCTTGAAACGCTGTAACAGCGACGCTGATATTTGAAAGATATGGTCAGCGCAAGTAACCCAACAGGATAGGAGATTGGAAAATTGAGTAAGCCTGTGTTGAAGTTCGCAATTGCAAATTATGGTCATACTAATCCCCTGAAAGACGGCAGCGTCACATCAGAAATGTTCGACATGGAGCACATAGAAGTGTCTCCGGTGCCGATGATTTTCCGACGAATGGTTCGCGGCTTGGAGTTCGATGTTGCCGAAATGGCCCTCTCGACTTACCTCTGCGCCCGTGCATACGGGAAGCGCTTCACAGCCTTGCCTATCTTCCTTACACACGACTTTTACCATGGTGGGTTGGTCTATAACAGTCGCAGCGGAATTGAATCACCGAAAGATTTGGAAGGGCGCAGGGTAGGCGTCAGGAGCTATACTCTGACTCCTGGAGTTTGGACACGCGCGATTCTAAAGACTGAATACGGCGTGGACCTCGACGCCGTAACATGGGTTCTGTCGGGTGATGAGCATGTCGAGGAATTTGTGGCTCCTGCCAATGTCGTATCTTCGCCCAATAATGACCTTGGCGAAATGCTCATTTCGGGCGAGATCGACGCAGCAATTGGCGCCGGACCGGTTAATTCTTCAGACATTCAGGCATTGTTCCCAAATGCGTCTGCAGCCGACAAATCTTGGCACCGAAAGACAGGCATATATCCTATCAGCCACTTGCTGGTTGCAAAGGACGAATTGTTGGAGTCGCAAGAGGGCATCGCACAAGAGCTATTCGACCTGTTCAGCAGAGCAAAATCTCCGTATATGCAGGAACTTCGCTCCGGAAACGCTTCCAGCCCACAGGATAAAGTGCTGCTTGATAGGGCAGAGATAGTGGGTGATGACCCAATCCCGTACGGATACGCGAATGCTCTTAATACGCTGGAGTCTTTTATTGGATTCAATGTCGAGCAGAAAGTGATTCCGAACGCTGTGGACCCAACTGAACTGTTCCCAGCGAATACGCTGCAATTGGCCTAGCAAGACCGACATGCTCTCGAATCGAAAGCGGTGTTAAGAGTTTCGCGTGGGCGTCCGATAGGGCTGCGAGCCCTCATCATCAAGGTGCCGGGCTCGCAAGCCACAATTTACCGGGCGACCACGTTCACCAACTTCCCGGGCACATAAATCACCCGTGAGACATTCTTGCCTTCAATGTGCGGAGCAACCCTGACTGCTCTGAAGAGCTGCGTCCTTGGCATCCTCTTCGGCAATGGATACTGCTACTTCGAGTTTATCCCGCACACGCCCATTCACTTGGACTACAAGTGTGATGACTTCATCGGCAGCAAGCTCTTCGTCCCATTCGGGCCAGGCGATCGAGTGAACACTTCCTTTGTGTCCCGTAAGTTCCCACAGCTCCTCAGCAATGTGGGGAGCCATGGGCGACATGAGCGCTAGAAGGTTGCTGATGCCTCCGCCCAATGTTCAGAATGAACACCTTTCGCTTCCCAATGCTGGTTCAGCCCATTGGTGTACTCCATAAGTCCCGCCAGAGCAGTGTTGAATTTGAAACGCTCCAAGTCTTCGCCAACGCGCCTGATTGTCTTGTGCATAAGCCGCTGCATATCCCGGATGGCGTTGTCGTCTTCTGGGAAGTCGTCTAGCTGTCTCGCATCACGAGTGGCGACATCCCAGACGCGGTTCATCCAGCGCGCCATGCCGTTGATGCCTGAGTCGCTCCAGCTGCCGCCCTGGTCCCAGGGGCCCAAGAATATCAGGAAGCAGCGCACGACATCAGCGCCGAAGACATCCACATATTCATCCGGTGCAATGACATTGCCCCGAGATTTGCTCATCTTCTCGTGGTCCGGACCAGAGAATAACTCCTTGGTTGTAGAGACGTTCAAAGGGCTCGTCCAAGTCAAGCAAGCCTAAGTCACGCAGCGCCTTGACGAAGAATCGCGCGTATAGCAGGTGCATCACGGCGTGCTCCACTCCTCCCGTGTACTGATCGACCGCGCCCCATTGAGCAAGCTTATCGGTATCGAAAGGACCATCCTCGTACTTCGCATTGGTGAAGCGCAGGAAGTACCAAGACGAATCAACGAAGGTGTCCATAGTATCGGTCTCACGTTTGGCGGGACTTCCGCAATCTGGACAGGCAGTGTTCAGAAACGCCTCGTTGAGAGCCAGAGGGGATTCGCCCGTTGGTTGGAATTCTGCGTCCTCCGGAAGCAGCACCGGAAGATCATCGTCTGGAACAGCCACATCGCCGCAGTCATCGCAGTAGATGATGGGAATTGGCGTGCCCCAGTAGCGCTGACGCGAAATCAGCCAGTCGCGCACGCGATACTGCACTGTGCGGCGTCCCCAGCCGCTCGCCTCGATATGATCTGCGATGCGCTGCCAGCCTTCCGTACTGCTCAACCCGTCGAACTCCGCCGAGTTGACCTGCGTACCCACGCTCAAATAGCTTCATCTAGGTCTCCGCCATCCCAATCGGGCGGCGCGACGACAACGCGAATCGGCAATCCGTACTTCTTTGCGAAAATAAAGTCGCGCTCGTCGTGGGCCGGCACGCCCATCACTATGCCCGTTCCGTAGCTCAAGAGCACATAGTCGCCAACAAGAATGGGCACTCGTTCGCCGTTAAGCTTATTGACACAGTATGAGCCCGTGAAAACGCCAGTCTTGTCCTTGTCGGTCGCCAGTCTCTCAATCTCCGTTTGCAAACGCGCCTTCGTCACATAAGCTTCAACTGTATCCTTGTGTTCAGAAGTGGTCAGTTTTTCGACCAGAGGATGCTCTGGCGCCAAAACGACGAATGTTACTCCGTACACCGTATCAATGCGAGTCGTAAATGTGGTGATGGACTTCTCCTCCAGCCCATGCTCGGAAATATCAAACTCAATGTCCACGCCCTCGCTGCGGCCAATCCAGTTATCCTGCATCGTGTTTATCTTATCGGGCCAGTCAATCTTCGAATGGTCCAGAAGTTCCTCTGCATAGTCGGTGATTTTGAAGAACCACTGGTTGAGGTCCCTGTGCGTGACCGTGGTCGAGCAGCGCTCACAGAGGCCATTTATCACCTGTTCGTTAGCCAGCACAGTTTGACAAGACGGGCACCAATTTACTGGGGCGTAGGCACGATATGCCAGTCCGCTCTTGTAGAACTGGAGGAAAAACCACTGATTCCATTTGTAGTACTCTGGGGCGCAGGTAACGACCTCTCGGTCCCAATCGTAGATCGCTCCCATACTGCGGAGCTGACGCCGCATGTTCTCCATGTTCTCTGTCGTCCACCTAAAGGGATGGATACCACGTTGGATGGCCGCGTTCTCAGCATTCAGCCCGAATGCGTCAAAGCCCATTGGGTGAAGCACATTGTAACCTTGCATGCGACGGAAGCGCGCATGAGCATCAGATGGACTCATCGCATACCAGTGACCGACATGGAGGTCACCCGAGGGGTAAGGATACATCGTCAGCTCATACCACTTCGGGCGCGGGTCGTCGTCGTTGACCTTGTGGGCGCCGCCCTCGAGCCAGCGCTGCTGCCATTTGGCATCAATAGCATTGTGGTCATATCGCTGCTCAGTCGTTCTGACAACTGCCATAGTTAGTCCTCCGCTGCGTGCGAATAGTCAAAGTCACACAAAAAAAGCCCGTCCCCTTGCAAGGGACGGGACTCCACTTGGAAGATACCGCGGTACCACCCTTGTTCCCCGATTGAGATTTCAACCAGGACACTCGAATGCTGTAACGGGCTAACCCGTCCAACCCTAATTCGCGAAAGCAGCGAGTTCAGATCGGCAACTCAGGGGCGAGTTCACGGCAGATTGGCCGCCGGGATTCCACCATCCCCGACTCTCTGAAGGCCATACTGTTGCGCTACTACTCCCCTTCAACGCTTTTCGTATCTGTATTAAAATAACCTAACATTGGGCGGGATTGGCGTCAAGATAATGTCCATCTGGCGGATGACAACGCAGGAAAGAATGACACTTGTCCGGATACAGTGACGCGCTCGCAACCACATTGTCACAATGAAGCAATTCTGAAGATCCTTAGTCTTGCCGCTTATGGTAGTTCTGCCATGGACATTTCGCACTGCTCACGCATAGTCATTATAGGCACAACAGGTTCCGGAAAGACCACGCTCGCACAGAGACTATCACACGTGCTACAAATTCCAGCCGTGGAATTGGATGCCTTCCGACATGGGCCCAATTGGACCGAAACTGCCGATCAAGTTTTCAGACAGCGAGTGTGCTGATTCGCTGAATAGAGAGAATTGGATCGTTGATGGCAATTACAGCGTGGCGCGCGACCTCATCTGGCCTCGCGCAACGACACTCATCTGGCTGGATTACTCTTTTCCGCTAGTGTTCTGGCGGCTTTTTCGTCGCACTATGACACGGGGAATAATGCGAACTCGCCTGTGGAACGACAATAGAGAGGATCTTTGGCGTCACCTTCTTACCAAGGACTCACTCTTCCTTTGGGCATTACAGAGCCATTGGAGTCGCCGCAAGTCCCTTGCTGCCGATGTATCTTCCCCAGAATACAGTCACATCAATGTCCTGCGGTTCAGGTCAGCGAGAGAAACTCAACAGTGGTTCGAACGGATAAAACGCCAACTGTAGTGTATTATAACGGTGTACAGATTAGGGATTAATAAAGCCCCAAGGCCAGCGAGAGGTTCATATGTCCGAGCACAAGGTATCCGTGATTCGAGGCGACGGTGTCGGCGTCGAGGTTATTGAAGAGGGCATAAAGGTGCTGACCGCAGTCGGCGAGCAGTACGACGTAACTTGGAACTTCATTGAGCATCCGTGGAACTCAGATTACTACTTCGAGCATGGCAGGATGATGCCAACCGATGCGCTGGATCAAATGGCGGAATCGGATGTTATATACTTGGGAGCCGTGGGTCATCCCGACCTGCAAGACCACGTAACATTGAACGGACTGCTGCTGCCCATACGACGTACTTTCGATCAGTATGTATGCGAGCGTCCCAGTGTGCTATATCCCGGTATTACTTCACCTCTTCGTGACCCGAAGCCATATGACATTGACATGCTTGTAATCCGCGAGAATACCGAGGGGGAATATGCCGAGGTGGGGGGGTTCCAATACGCCGGCTTCGAAGAGGAAATAGGCATTCAATCGGGTGTTTTCACCCGGCGCGGATGTGAGCGCATCATAACCTATGCGTTCGAGCAGGCTCGGCGACACGACAGGCGCAAACATGTAACCTCAATCACCAAGTCAAACGCATTGGGCTACGGGATGCTCGTATGGGACAGGGCATTCGATAGGGTAGCCGAAGGATACCCCGATATAGAGACCAATTCTTTGCTAATTGATGCAGCTTGTATGGACTTCGTGCGCCGCCCTGAGAGTTTCGATGTGGTCGTTGGCAGCAATCTCTTTGGCGACATACTAACCGACATTGGCGCCATAATTACAGGCAGCATGGGGCTGGCTCCAAGTGGCAACATAGACCCGGAACGCCGCTTCCCTTCTATGTTCGAGCCGGTTCACGGGAGCGCACCTGACATAATGGGAAAGGGTATAGCGAATCCTATGGCTGCAGTCTTATCCGCTTCGATGATGCTGCGCCACTTGGGACACGATGATGCCGCGGATGTGGTGGACAAGGCAGTGATTTTTCTAATTGGGCAAGGTGAGATTCTGACGCCAGATCTCGGTGGCACATCGTCCACTTCTCAGGTGGGCGACGCAATAATAAACGCGCTCGGCAAAGGCTAAAGGCAATGCAGATAGAGTCGGCCACACAGCCTGCTAAGCCGAGCAGACGGCGCAAGGTCCGAGCCCAGGATGTTATGGACTACTTGGGTGCGCAGTATGGTCCCGTACAGTGGCATGTGCGCTACACTCCGGCAGAGGAGCTTGTCTATACGATCCTGTCACAGCACACGTCCGACCTGAACTCCGAACGCGCCTTCAAGAGCCTGATAGCCACCTTTGAAACGCTGGACGCGGTTGCGGACGCCTCTGTTGACTCGATTGAGGAAGCGATACGCCGTGGAGGTCTTGCGAAACAGAAGGCACCTCGCATCAAGAATGTGCTGTGCCAGATCCGAGATGAGATTGGCTCTTTTGATTTATCCTTCCTCGCCGAAATGCCGCTCGATGAGGCGAAGGCCTGGCTAAAGCGTCTGAACGGTATAGGTCCCAAAACCGCGGCAATCATACTTTGCTTCTCTCTTGGAATGCCGGCTATGCCCGTGGACACGCATATCTTCCGGGTTTCCAAGCGTCTTGGATTGATCGGACCAAAGGTGAACGCTGACAAAGCCCACGACATATTGGAGCCGCTGGTTGCTCCCGAAGATGTTTTCGCCTTCCACATGTATCTTATTCAGCACGGACGGCAGGTGTGTAAGGCGCAGCGACCACTATGCGATGAGTGCGCCCTTGCATGGGGCTGCCGAGAGCGTCCAAAAATTGAGCGAGAAGCGCGGCGCGTACAGCGTAAGAGAAGCCGTAAATCCAAGTAAACCTTGTCGGTTGATTAGGCTAAAGATATACTTGGCATCATCAGTTGCAGGAGGCAGATGCGTTGAAAGTAAAAGTTGGCATCATCAACGTAACAGGATATGCGGGCGTGGAGCTTGCTCGTATTCTCGCCCGACATCCCAATGCAGAGATAACCTCCGTCACAGGCCGAAGCGCCGCTGGGCAGAAGCTCGCCGATGTGTTCCCGCATCTCTCAGAGATTGACCTGACCATTACTGAAGACATTACCGAATCCGTGGATTTGGTGTTTTCCGCGCTACCGCACGCTGCGAGTGCCGAGCGAATCGGTCACGCGCTCTCCGACGGCGTGAAGGCTATAGACATCAGTGCCGACTTTCGTCTTAATGACCTCAGTGTGTACGAAGACTGGTACAGTGTGCAACATCCCTGCCCAGAATACATGGAAGGTTCGGTCTATGGCTTGACCGAACTGCACCGCGACGAAGTGTCGGGCGCCGACCTCGTTGCGAATCCTGGATGCTACCCGACTGCTTCGATAATGGCGCTGGCGCCTGCTGTGGCAGCGGGTATCATAGAGAGCGATATCATTATCGACGCCAAGTCTGGTGTATCTGGGAGCGGGACGCGGCTTGTCGCTGAAGACACACTACTCTGAAGTCAATGAGAACTTTATGGCATACTCGGTTGACGGACACCGCCACTTACCAGAGATCCAGCAGGAGTTGGACCTGCTCGACGCTGGTGACGGCCTCCGCATCACTTTTTTGACCCATCTCGTTCCGATGACGCGCGGCATCCTAGCAAGTTGCTACGCCCCTCTCAAAGAGGGAGCGATCGCTTCAGGGGAAGGCGCCAAGAGCGAGATCCGCGAAATTTACGACAACTTTTACGCGAATGAGACTTTTGCCAAGGTCGTGCCTGCGCCGCCGATGACAAAGCACACGCTGGGGAACAACGACTGCGTAGTCTATCCCACGGTCGACACGAGAACCAATCGCCTCATCGTGCTCAGTTGCATCGACAATCTCGTGAAGGGCGCTGCTGGTCAAGCAATCCAAAACATGAACCTGATGTTTGGCCTGCCGGAAGAGGAAGGAATTACCCAGTTGGCACTGTACCCATAACGGCGCCGGCTAATTTTCTGGCTTCGGAGCCTTCTGGATTTCATTGCAGGCTGCCCGCCGAGTCACTACAATATAGTTGATGGGCAATTTCTCCTGCCCGCTTTGTGGCCCCATCGTCTAGAGGACTAGGACAGCGGCCTTTCAAGCCGCAAACACGGATTCGAATTCCGTTGGGGCTACCACACCTTCCCTATTTTCATTTCAGGTCTTCTCAATTTTGTCCTCCGAACACATCAAGAGGGCCATCCGCTTAGGCTGGGACGAGATGTCCGAGTCCTATCAAGCGGAGACCTTCATTTCCCTTAGCGACGTACACTACGCGCCGCTGTGTCCCGGCGAACGGGAGTTGAGCATCCTGGGCGACGTGGGCGGCCTGCGGACTCTGGAATTGGCCTGCGGAGCAGCGCAGAACTCCATTGCGCTCGCCAAATGGGGCGCGCGCGCAACCGCTCTTGACCTGTCGGAGCGGCAGTTGGGTCGAGCGCGCGAACTGAGCGCGCAGGAGGGTGTGCAGGTCGATCTGGTGCAAGGGGATATTGAGCGGCTGGGGATGTTCCGCGACGGCCGATTCGACATCATCATTACTTGTTTTGGTATGGAGTTTTTGCCGGATCCCGGGGCTTGCCTGCGGGAGTGCTTCCGGGTGCTGCGTGGCGGCGGGATGCTTGTGATGGGGACGGTGCATCCGCTGACGGCGTTCGAGTGGGATGCTGATGACGAGATGTTGCGCGTTACGGACTACTTCAACCCGCCAGTGGAGGTCTGGGAGGAGCCGACTCAGGACGAAACCCAGAAGGGGCTGACTTTCTTTCGCAGCTTCCAGGAGATGTTCGGGATGCTGGTGGAAGCGGGGTTTCAGGTGGAGCAGGTCATCGAGCCTGCGCCCTACGGCGCGGATGACCCCAGGCGAGAACAAGCTCCTTACGGCGGCGCGTACTGGGAGAGCCAGCGCGAGCGGTTGAGCAGGATTCCGTTCGCCATCGTGTTCAAGGCGCGAAAGCCTATTTCAACTTGGCTGCAGGCACCTTAGCTGAAGGCTCTTTAACCGCCGCCGACCGCGCGCACAATCTCGACTTCGTCACCTTCGGCGAGCGTGACATCATCGAACTCTTCGCGGCGGATTACCATGCCGTTATGGGCGACGGCGATGGAGCGAATGTTCACCTCAAGCGAGTCCAAGTAGTCAACGAGAGGCGTGGGCGCTTCCAATGTGCGTTCCTTGCCGTTTATGGTTAGTGTAATCATGCTTGACCTCACATGGCCTTAGCGGGCACTGACAAGACTGCTGCTTGCATGGTTGCCAGCAGGTCGGCTGATGCGGCGGCAGGGTCTTCTGCGGTTGTGATTGCGGTGATTACGGCTGCGCCGACTGCGCCCTGCGCGATTACTTCACCAGCATTTGTTGCGTCTATGCCGCCGATGCCGAGGAACGGCAGACTGACCGCAGAAGCAACTTCCCGCACGATCCTGGAGCCTCCAGTGACTGCACCCGGATGCGAAGCTGTCGGGAAGATTGTGCCCAGAACGAGCAGGTCTGCGCCTTGAGCCTCGGCTTTCAGCGCGCCGGCAACGCTGTGGACCGAGCGCCCGAGCAGCAGACTCTCGCCGGCTATCTGCCTTGCGGCTTCGAGCGGCAGTGCGTTCTCGCCGAGCTGCACTCCATCGGCGTTGGCTGCAAGGGCTATGTCCACACGGTCGTTGACGAACAGCAATGCCCTCCTGCCCACAACATCTTTGAGACGCAGCGCCAGAGCGTATAGTTCGGCAGCCGGCAAGTCTTTCTCGCGCACCTGCACCAGCCCTACCCCACCATCGACCGCAGCGTCCACGACATCTTCGATGCGCCGTCCGTTGCAACGGAGGCGGTCGGTTACGAGGCAGAGTGTCGGAACGTGGAACTGCATCGCGCGCGCCTTAGCCGACACTGCCGACCGGAGCGGCAACGCCCTCTGTCGGGCTTGATGCGGTGGCGGACTGCTTGCGCTGGATGCGTCCTGCGAGATATGCCTTGCGGCCAGCCTCAACGCCCAGCTTGAACGCTTCGCCCATGAGCTCCGCGTCTTCTCGCCTGAGCGATGGCGGTATTTACGAGCACGCAATCAGCACCTGTCTCCAGAGCCTGCGATGCCTCGGACGGAACTGCGAGTCCGGCGTCAACTACGACCGGCACATTGGCGTCGGCGACAATCAGGCGAATCTCTTCGAGAGTCTGTATGCCCTGCCCTGAGCCGATGGGCGAGCCGAGCGGCATAACGGTGGCGCAGCCGATGTCTTCGAGGCGCCGGGCGAGCACGGGGTCAGCGTGTATGTAGGGCAGCACGGTGAAGCCTTCATCGACGAGCTGGCATGCAGCTTCGTAGGTGCCTATGGGGTCGGGGAGCAGGTGCTTCGGTTCAGGAATGACTTCCAGCTTTATCCATGATGAACCAGTTACCTCACGCGCAAGGCGAGCGGTGAAGACAGCTTCATCCGCGGTCTTGCAGCCTGCGGTGTTGGGAAGGATAGTGTATTCGTCCCAGTCGAAGTAGTCGAGGATGTTCTTCTCGGCAGGATTGTCGAGGTCGAGGCGGCGTATGGCTACGGTGATGATTTCCGCGCCCGATGACTTCACGGACGCGACCATTTCCTCCATGCTGCGGTGGCGTCCAGTGCCAACCATCAGACGGGACTTAAACTCCTTGCCTGCGATGATAAGAGGGTCGTGCATCTGAAAGTCTCCTGTCGAACTGATACTGCCGTCTAGTGATACCGTTGTCTAAGTGATACTGATAACTGTGAAGCGCCGATGATTATAGCATCATATCAAAAAAGCGAAAGCCGCTGGCTGTTATGCCAGCGGCTGCTTTGATTGTACGGTTACACAGTCCCTACGCTGGCATTATCCAGGTCAGGTACGAGGGGTCGCTCCGAAGTGTCGAAGCCTCTCAGCCTGGCTTGCCCAAGCTCCCCCAGCAGCGTGCGTATTCTGTTGTGGGTTCAGAATAGCCTATCACTGCTCGCAAGTCAATGAGGCGGCAGAGTGTATCAGCCGTCAGCGGTCAGCGTTTAGGGTTAGGGTTAACCTGCAGGGCTAACATCCCATGCAAGGGGTGAAGGGACTTCATTCTTGCCCTCACCCTAGCCCTCTCCCAGAGGGAGAGGGGACTTTGACGTTAGGGGCTGCGGATGGTGGGGTTTTTGTGCTTGGCGGCGAGCGGGTTGGGGAGGATGGGGGTGTTGTGGGCTGCGGCGGCTTCGGTAAGTTGCACTAGCGGGTCTGACATGCCGCGCGGCGCGGACATGCTTGAGAAGTCCACTATTTCTTCTTCGGTCAGGCCGTGTTCGCGTCTGTCTTCTTGGTCGAACTTTGCTTGTTCTTCGGTGCTTAGGGGTTCGAAGTAGTAGTCCACGGTTGGATCGGGGTCGTTGGGGCCGTAGTCGTAGATGTTCTTTTCTGGTTTTACGTCTATGCGGCGGTACTTTGCCTCTGCGCGGAGGGCTGCCCGCTCGTCGCCCCTGTCCATCGCTTCCTTGAACTCTTTGATGATGGCTTTGTCCTGTTCATTGACGGTCGCTGCCTTGTTCGGGAGCGGGCTTTGTGCGGGACTCTTCACCCCCATCCTAACCCCCGCCTTCGCTGGGGGCAGGCCTTCCCCGTCGAGGGGGAAGGGGTTTTTGAGATGCGCGACAGGCCCTACGCTCTCCCTGAGGGAGAGGGAGCTTTGTGGAAGGAGTGGCGGCTTGGGCGGTCTTCTGGATTCCTGCTTTCGGAGGAATGATGAGAAGATGGGACGGTTCTTGGAAACGAAGAGGCTTTGAGTTGTCGTCTCGGTCTTCTTCTTCTCTCATCTCTTTGGCTATGGCTTCGTAGTCGGTGTCGTCGTAGTTGTCGTAGTCGTCGATGGAGGTTGAGAGACCGGCCTGGGTCTTCTTCTGGCCTATGGAGAGACGCGAGGATTCCTTGTCTTGCCAGTAGGCTTGGAGGTGCTCAGGCTTGATGTTGTCGTAGTTGGTGTCCCAGCCTCGGCGCAGAGTTCCTGCGCTGCGGACATGCGGTGATGGATGGTGAACTCTAGGTCAGGGTCGGGGTCTGACATCACTTCCAAAGAGGAAGCGGACGGTGTCGGTGCCGCGTTCGCTGTACTCTCGCATTCGCCTGGCTAGGTCTGTGTGCAGGGTGTCGTAGGCGTTTTCTTCGTCGTGCTGTCTGACTGCCTGCGGCGTGATCCGAGGTCTCCGAAGCCGCGGCGCAGGAGTTCTCTTGCGGCTGCCATGCGGTCTGCGGGCTTGATGCGGAACTTCCTGGGGGTGAAAGGTCGGTCCCTGCCGGTCATTATGTGAATGAGAAACTCTACGAGGGTGTGGCCTTCGGCGGTCTCGTGGCGGATGAGGTGGGCTATTGGTAGTTGAGGATGTCGAGGTGGGACACAGTCTTGCCCTTCGACAAGCTCAAGGCGAGCGGGTCTTTTTCTGACGTGGGTGGAGGGGATTCTTCATTTCCCCTCACCCTAACCCTCTCCCCTGGGGAGAGGGGACTTTGATTTGGCGATTCCACAAGTTCTTCGACAGGCTCGGGACGAACGGGTGCGTTGTCGCACTGTGTGTCGGTGAAGCCGTACTTGATCAGGTGCTTGGCGGCTTCGAGGCGGTGGTTGAACTTGGCGTCTGTGTGCCGTCCCTGCATGTGTCGACGAGGAAGCGGCGACGTGGTCGACCTCTCTTTAGTGACGAGCTGATGATGTTCTGTTGGAGCTTGGTTGTGATGCACATTGGCGTTAGTCTTCAGTTATCAGTTCACAGTTGTCAGTTATGTTATTCGATGGGCGTGTAGCGAATGTATGTTCTTTCAACTGCCTACTATCATAAGTACGAATGTTTGGGTTGTCAAGGGGCATTCTAAGGAAATTAGGTTGTGTGGACATTTCCTATTTTTTCTGTCATTCCGAGTGAATCGAGAAATCTGAAGTCTGTGGATGGGGTATGTGCAGGGAGTTTAGATTCTTCACTCCGCTCCGCTACGTTCAGAATGACAAGGGAGTGGGCGCTGCTTTCAGAATGACAGAATAGGAGAGCCGTTAAGAATGACAGGATGGACATGCGCTCAGCCTAGATTGACAGGAAAGAACTCTGCGCTCTGCCCAGAATGACAGGAAAGGGTGCTGCGTTCTGAGTGACAGGATAAACCTGATTTCTGAGGACCAAAACGCATTGTGAATCGAATGTCAACAGAGCCTAAGGAATTTGGGATTTGATGAAAATTTGGGAACAAATTTGAGGTTCAATCGTTGGGTAGTAGGAGGGGGTTGAAGTGGAACTCTCCTGTGTTATGTATGGTAATGTTGGAAGTGAATTTGATGGAGGCTTGGATGATGAAAATGAGAACATTGATCATATCGTTGGCGGCTTTGCTAGTCGTTCTGGTTACGCTGGTGGCGTGTGGGGCGGCTGCGGCACCTGCACACGACGAATCTTCGATGTTTACCGCTGCGAGGGCTCACTCTGCGCCCCAAGCGCCTGCTGCGCCTGCAGCTGCGCCTGCACCTGCACTTGCACGTCAGCCTACGGCAGCACCGGTGGCGGCGAGCGAAAAGATTGTGGCGGTGGAAAAGGAAGTTCTCGAAGAGTTTGAGGTTGAGGGACATTCAATACCGGACGAGAGTTCAGAGGCGGTGAGTTCAGCGAGGAGCGGGCGGCGCTTGTGGCGCAGAACCGTATCATCGTGCGGACTGTACAACTCGCTCTTGAAGTGGATGATGTAGCGGATTCCATAGAAGAGATTTCGCAGAGTGTGCAGCGGGATGGCGGCTGGGTGGTCAGCACTGACCGAGCTCGAAGCATTACGGCTACATAGCAGTGCGTGTGCCTGCCGCGAAGCTGGATGATGCCTGAAGTGGATGCGAGGGGTGGGCGTGGATGTGCTGTCGGAGGCTTCCACGAGCACGGATGTTACTGACGAATACTATGACCTGCGCTCGCGGGTGAAGAGTTTGCAGGCCACGGAAGAGGCGCTAATCAGGCTGCTGGACAGGGCTGCAGATGTTGAGGATGCGCTTGAGGTGCAGCGGGAGCTTGCGCGGGTGCAGGTGGAGGTTGAGGCTCATTTGGGACGTATCAAGCTGCTGGAAGAGACGGCTGCGTTTTCGCTGGTGAACATTTCGCTGAATCTCGCGCCGCAGGATATGCGCGTTGACGCGGGCGAGGACATGACATTCAGCGTGCGTGAAAATGCGCGCTTCAGGGCGACGTTCTACCCGCCTGAAGGGATAGATGACTTTGACTTCGTATGGGACTTCGGAGACGGAACCCGGGTTGCGACAGGAACAGGAAGCGCGCCGAGGCCGGACGGAGGGCGAATTACCGCTACCGTCCATCACCAGTACAGCAGCGACCTGGAATCGCCGTTCATTGTCGAAGTGACCATGATCGGACTAGGCGAGGCGGGAATAGTCGAAGGATCGGACACATTTATCGCGACCGTTACGGAGCTGTCGGCAATCACCGTTTTCGCAGGTGAGCACCGGGTCGTCGAAGAGGGCGAGGAGGTGGAGTTCTCAGGGTCATTCACGAGACCGGAGGGGCTGAGGAACTACCAGTATAGCTGGGAATTCAGTGATGGGAGCGAGGCTGTGACGGGGGCTCCAGAGGAAGGAGCAACCACGGTAACTGCCACGCACGACTATGAGAACCATCGTCCCCAATCTTTCACGGTTACTCTGACTGTATCCGCTGATAGCGATGCCGGAAAAGTTGAGGGCAACGCTGAGATAGAGGTCTTTGTACAAGAATCGAAGGGTTTCGTGATTTCGGGGTGGAGCGCGGGTGACAATCTGAAGGACGCTGTGCGTGCGCTGTCGGGATTTGCACAGGTGGCGGGCACAGTGGGAATCTGGGTGATGATATTCAGCCCGGTGTTGCTCATTGTAGGCGCGGTAGTATACGGCCTGATGCGATTCAGACGACGCCTGATAGAAAGTTCGCGGCGGCGAGCGCCATCACGATCAGGTGTGAATGAAGGCTACCTTTCCACGGCAGAATAGGGCGATACGGAGGAACAAGCTGACATGGCGGCAGTTCGGCACTTCACGGCGACGGGGTTCGTGGTGCATGAGGATGCCACTCTGCTGCACTGGCACCGCGGAAAGTGAAGATGTGGCTGCCGCCGGGTGGTCATATCGAGGAGAACGAGGACCCGGTGCAGGCGGTGCTGCGGGAGGTCGAGGAGGAGACGGGCGTGCAGGTGGAGGTCGTGCCGACGGGAACGCCAATCGACCTAGAATACCCAGAACAGGTTCACGCGCCGTTCACAATCGAAATCGAGGATATTGACGACCCGGTGCAGGGGTGGCACCAGCACATCGACATGATTTACTTCTGCAAGCCTGTGGGTATCCCGAAGGCTGTCAATGAAGGATGGGTGTGGGTGAGCAAGGACGAACTGGAGAGCGGTGTGGCGCTGGATTCAGGGGATGGAGGCGCGGTGCCGCCGCCGGAGGACGTGCGTGTGCTGGCGGCGCATGCGTTCGAGGTTGTCGGTGGGAGTTGACGGGGCTGGCCGGGTAAAATAGAAAGATAGGATGAGGCAGGGGCAACCGTAAGTGGTTGCCCCTGCGCATGATGCTCGTTATGCGCCAGTTGCGAAGCCGGCGGATTCGATGCCCGGCGCGAACGCAGTCTTCGTCCTCCTGGGCTGTGCCGCCGCTGCCGCCTGCCGCGCCGACGAGCTCGCCGTCCTTGTAGATGGGGAGCGCGCCCTGACTGGGGATGAAGCGTCCGCCCTGAAGCGCCATGAAGCCGGGGAATATGGGCTCGGTCCAGCGGGCTGCCATGTCGGCGCTGGACAGGCCCCATGTGGCTGACGCGACTGCCTTGCCCTGCGATATGTAGGTGTGCGCCAGGATGCGCCGTCAACGCGGGCGAGTGCGATGAGGTCGCCTCTGCCGTCAACGACGGAGATGGTGAGCTTGACGCCGATCTCTTCCATCTTGGCGCAGGCGCCCGCGATTATCTGGTCTGCTTCTGCCAGTGTGAGTGCTGCCAATTTCTTTTCCTCCTGAGTGATAGTGCTTCTAGGTTATGTTGCGCTTGTTCTTCGTTCCGAACAGCCCTGTCATTCCGAGCGTAGCGAGGAATCTGTAGTATGTGCAACGTGTCACTGCAACGATTTCAGATTCCTCACTGCGCTGCGCTGCGTTCGGAATGACAATGAAAAGAACTTGGTTAGCAGACGGGCTTTGCGAGGACCGCGGAGTCGATCTTTCTGCGGAGGAAACGGCCGGTGGACGGAGTGCCGAGCAGATTGCGGTCTTCGACCATGACGGTGCCGCGCAGGATGGTGGTGACGGGCCAGCCTTCTATGGGCCAGCCTTCCCAGATGCTGTAGTCTTCGAGGTGGAGGTCGTCGAGGGCGAGAGGGCCCTTGATGCTGGGGTCGATGATGGTGATGTCGGCGTCGCTGCCGGCTGCGATGGCGCCCTTTTGCGGGGTAGAGGCCGAATATCTTGGCGGCGTTCGTGGAGGTGATGTCCACGAAGCGCTCGAGGGACATGCCGCGCTTGACGACGCCCTCGGTGTAGGCGATGCCCACGCGCGTCTCGATGCCGTTGTGCCCGCCTGTTACGTCTGCGACGGTCTTGAAGCGGATCTTCTCCTCCCAGGTGGTGGAAACGAGGTCGGTGGCTACAGTTGAGAGCCTGCCGTCGAGGAGGCCCTGCCAGAGCGTGTCGGCGTCGCCGGGGGACTTGAGCGAGGGGTATGTGTGGTACTTCATGCCGTTGTCTTCGCGGTAGTTTTCGGCGTTGAAGCAGGCGTAGTTGTGCAGGGTCTCGCCGTAGATGGGGAAGCCTTGTGCGCGGGCTTCGGCGACCGCCCGAACACCCTCACCGGCACTGACGTGGACGAAATAGACCGGACAGACCTTCTGCTGCGCCAGTCGGATTGCCCGGCGGAAGGAGACATCCTCGGACAGGTTCGAGTGGATGTGGTGCATGTTCCACCAGTCCCATAGATCGCGCTCCGGAGCGTGGTCGTAGTTGTACATGACCATGTCGTCGTCTTCGGAGTGAATCATGAGGATGCCGCCGTTCCCAGCGATCTCGTCCATGATTACGGCGAGCCTGCCGAAGTCTGTCTTGTTGTCCTGCATCTGAGGGCTGGGCGGACGAATGCTGGTGGTGAATATCTTGAAGCTGGCGTAGCCGTCTTGCACGAGTTCGCCTATCTGCCCGATTACGTAGTCTTCCGCTCCCCTGGTGAAGATGGGGTGGTAGGAGTAATCGGTGTAGGCGTTGCCTCGCCAACGATCGGCGGCCTCGCCGAGGGCGTGGTGGAGGTCATGGCCCGGGACCTGAGTTGCGAAGTCTAAGACTGTGGTGGTGCCACCATGGATGGCAGCGAGGGATACCGGCGCTGCGGGGGAGCGTTCGGACTGGCGGGGGCCGCCGATGTGGGCGTGCGGCTCGATGCCGCCGGGGATGACTATCTTGCCGGTGGCGTCTATGCGCTTGTCGGCTTCAAGGTCGATGCCGCCTGGATCGGTGATGGCGACGATTTTCTCGCCGTGAACGGCTATGTCGAAGTTGCCGACGCCTCCGGGGGTTACGACCTGACCGCCGTGAATGATGATGTCAACCATGTTCGGCCTCCTTTGAGCGTGCGTGTGCGGGTGATGTCGCTCGGTTTCGCTGTTGCCTATAGTGATGCCATCTTGCGTATGGCATTACTTGGGCGACGATGCGGCGTGTAGTCGTTGGAATAGTAAGAGCGGGCGGGCGGAGTGTCAAGGAGTGGCGTTAAGGGCTGTCGGTGCACCGCGGTGGCTGACAGGATGAGCGGAAAACGGAGCATAGGCAGTTCAACATTCGCTTGACAGGGTTTTGAATTCTCACTTAATCTCAATCTGATGGATACCAATCTGATGCATACTAGGTTGTGCTGACATTTTGAGGTTGTCTTTCATTACTATTGTCAATTCAAGTGAAGCGAGAAATCCGAAATCGGACTGGTGGGTGCGCACCGACTTTACCGAGAAATCCGAAATCGGGGACTGGTGGCGTGCAACGACTTTAGATTCTTCACTCCGCTGCGCTGCGTTCAGAATGACAGGAGGATGAAGGCGCTGGGTTCAAAATGACAGGGGACGAAGGCGCTGCGTTCAGAATGACAGAATAAACCTACTTTTCAAGTCTAAAAATCTTTGTGTAACAAATTTCAACACGCCCTAATTAACGACTTGCAGAATTTGCAGAAGCACGAATTTCAAGACTGATTGGCAACCCTGCCGTGGTCTTCTAACTTTCGCAGGAGTGACGACAGATAAGTCAGCAGCGGCTTCTGCAATGATTACCTCTATTTGGAATAATGTATTGGAGAATATTAATGACGCTTGACGCGTACATGAAGGGAGCTTGGGGACGAGTCAGGTCCTATGAAGCGATCCGGTCTGCTTCAGCTGTCGAGCCTTACGAGGGATGATGTTCGCGAATTTCGCAGTCTGTGGCGTGGGGTCGCCAGGGAACGCAGGCGTGAAGTGCTTGCGACGCTGGTGGAACTCAGTGAAGACAATCTTGAGCTGGACTTCAGCGCAATCTACCGCTCGTGCCTGTCGGACGAGTTCGAACTGGTACGAGAACAGGCGACTCGGGGGCTACTTGAGACGGACGACCGAGCGGTAATCAGGCCGCTCATCGGACTGCTCAAGGACGATCCCTCTGTGAAGGTGCGGGAGGCGGCGGCGATCACGCTGTCAAATTTCGCAGACCTGGCGCAACAGGGCAAGCTGATTTCACGCGACGCGGACCGCATACGAGAGGCTTTACTCGCAGCGATTGCTCGTGATGAAGAGGACATAGGCGTGCTGAGGCGCTCCATTGAGGCGCTCGGCAGTTTTGACACGCCGGAAATTTCGCAGATAGTGAGAGCCGCATACGACAGCGACGACCCCAGCGATGCAGCAGTCGGCTATCTATGCGATGGGGCGCAGCTCTAACAGCGACTGGATGCAAATAGTGCTGCGTGAGATGAATGCCGCGGATCCAGCGATACGCTATGAGGCTATAAATGCCTGCGGGCTGCTGGGGGACGAATCGACGATACCGCAGGTTGCCACGCTTATGGGCGACGAGGACATTGAAGTGCAGTGCGCGGCGGCAATCGCGCTAGGCAATATAGGGGGACCGCTTGCTAAGCGGGCGCTCCGACGCGCCGCCGATTCGGGTGAAGACGCCCTGATTGAGGCTGCAATGGAGGCTCTGGAAAACCTGGAGTTCGACGAGGATCCCCTCGACTTTGGTTTCTAGCGCACCAGTGGAGCTATGTCTGTCCAGCCGTAAGCTATTTCCACCAGGTCTGAGCCGGCGATTTTAATCACTGCACTCCGGCTCGTGTTTTCGCCTCCGAGAGACTCGTAGAACTGTCTAGCGCCGAGATTTGCCTCAAATACCCACAGAAGCATTGAACTCATGCCATCGTCTAGCAGCCGCTTGGTGACAGCAAGGAACAGGCGGCGACCCAGTCCCTTACGCTGGAATTCTTCGAGCAGGTATAGGCTGTATATCTCGCCCTGGTATGCTCCATCGCCTGCCCGCTCCGGTCCGCAATGCGCGAAACCTATGACCTTATCCTCGTGAGCTTCGGCGACGAGAAGGCTAGTTTTGTTGCCGATTGTCTCTAGCGTCTCGTTCCAAGTAGCCTGACTCGAACTGCATGAGAGGCTGGAAAGATATTCCTGTGGGACGATTCCTGCGTATGTGGTACGCCACGAATCCACATGAACCCTAGCGAGGGCAGCAGCGTCGGCGGGTTTCGCGTGTCGTATGCGTATGTTCATGTATCCCCAAATGCTGAATGAGTCTAGGGTTATGTGGGCATTCTGTGGTGGTCTCTCGCCATTTTCGTCGATTGGCTTCTACATTGTGGCATTTAGAGGGAAGCGAGAAATCTGTGATCGGAGACTGGTGGGTGTGCAACGAATCTAGATTCTTCACTCCGCTGCGCTGCGTTCAGAATGACAAAGTAGAAATGGCTGGGTTAAGAATGACGGAATGGAGATGGCTGTGTTCAGAGTGAATGATTGTGGGTGGGTGGGTTCATAATGACGGATTGGAGATGGCGGCGGAGACTAATGCTTAAGCCTCTTTGAATACGAGGGCGGCGGCTCCGAGCAGGCTGACGTCGTCGCCGAGTTGCGACTTTGCTACGGGCACTGCGCCCTGAAAGTGCGCCATTGCGCGGCGCTTGACCTCCGGTTCGATGGTGGGCATGAACATGTCGAGGTTCTGACCCAAGCCGCCACCGATAACAATGAGCTGAGGGTCGAATATGTGCATCAGGCTGATGATGCCGCTTGCGAGGCTGCGGCCGACCTCTTGCATCAGAGATTGCGCCAGCGCGTCGTCTTGGTGGGCGGCTTGCACGACAATGCGGGCATCCACGGCTGCGATGTCGCCGCCAGCGAATTCGATCATGACGCTTCTTTCCCCTGCTACTGGCCCCTGCCCCAAGCCGCTCCTGTGCCATACGAGCAAGCGCTGTACCGGATGCCATTGCTTCAAGGCATCCCACATTGCCGCAGTTGTCCAGAGGACCATTCTGGTCTATGGTCATATGCCCTATCTCAGCACCGAAGCCGTTTGTGCCCGTGTAGAGGTTTCCGTCGATGATGATGCCACCGCCGATGCCCGTGCTGACAGTCATATAGACCATATTGTCGCATCCCCTGCCAGCTCCGAATGCATGCTCGCCAAGCGCGCCAAGTGTGGCATCGTTCTCTGCATAGACGGGCAGCGACAGGCGTTCCCGCAGTATCGGTATTGGAGTGAAGAGATGCCACTCAGGTCCAAGATTCGGAGGATTGTACATTACCCCGGTGCCAGGCTCCACGGGGCTGGCAAGGGACAAGCCCACACCTTTGATTTCGGTTCGGCGCTCGGATGCAACATGCTCAAGCGCGTCGGCGAGCCTGTTCATCACCGCATCCCTGCCTTGGCGCGCCAGTGTTTCTGTGGAATGCCTGACCACAATGCCGCCTGTGGCGTCCACGAGCGCGACACGGGTCCGGGTGCCTCCAACGTCGGCTACGAGGGCGTATTCGGTCATAGATGCTCCCTTTCTTGCTGTGAGAGATGTTAGTATAGCATTCGTTGTACGGGGGCTGACATGGATGAACAGGATAGGAATGTGAGGCTGAATTGACGACCGTAGGCATTATCGCGAATCCGGCAGCGGGCAAGGACATTCGGCGGCTTGTGGCGCAGGGCAGATTCGTACCGAACCAGGAAAAGGTCAACATCCTGAAGCGCATTCTTGCGGGGCTTGATGCCGTGGGCGTGGAGCAGGTGGTGATGATGCCTGACATGGCGATGCTGGGCAAGGGCGCGCTGGACAATGGGCATTTTGGCCTAGAATTGACTTTCGTGGATATGCCGGTTTTCAATGCCGAGCGAGACTCGGTGCGGGCGGCAAGCCGCATGTCGGAGGAGGGCGTTGGCTGCATCATAACGCTGGGTGGCGACGGAACGAACCGTGTCGTGGCGAAGGGGTGCGGAGACGTGCCGCTGGTGCCGGTTTCAACAGGGACGAACAATGTGTTTCCGGTGATGACAGAGGGTACATTGGCGGGATTGGCGGCAGGGCTAATCGCGCGGGGGCTAGTGCCATCGGAAACAACGACAGCACGTAGCAAACGGCTGGAAGTGCTTATTGACGGAGAGCTCCGAGACATAGCGCTGGTGGATGTCGCCATATCCAGGGAGCGGTTCGTTGGAGCGCGCGCCATCTGGAATATAGAGACGGTGGACGAGCTGTATCTTGCGCGGCGCGGAGCCTGCGAGCATAGGTCTGTCAGCGATTGGGGCGCAGTTGTTGCCGGTTTCGATGACGGATGAGCGCGGACTGCACTTACGACTGGGCGAGGGCGGCGAGACGGTTGCTGCGCCGGTCGGCCCCGGAGTTATAATTTCGGTCGGCATAGAGTCATGGCATGTGATGGAATTCGGGGAGAGCGTTGATGTGGAGTGCGGCCATGCACGGTGGCGCTGGACGGCGAGCGTGCGTTCACCCTGATGCCGGGTCAGCGGGCTGAGGTTCGGCTGAGCGACAAGGGTCCCCGAGTAGTGCAAGTTGAAGAGACCTTGCGGGTGGCTGCGATTGATGGGGCATTCAGGACATCTGCAGCATTGGAGTAGGCAGGATGAAGTTTGATTCGCGGCGCTCGAATGTGCGGGCGCGAAACGGGATGGTGGCAACAAGCCAGCCGTTGGCGGCGATGGCCGGGCTGCGAATGCTGATGAACGGAGGGACGGCGGTGGATGCGGCGGTTGCGGCGGCGGCGGCGCTGAATGTTGTGGAGCCGTTCTCGACGGGTGTGGGCGGCGATGTGTTCGCGCTGGTGTGGAGTGAGCGGGCGGGCAAGGTGTACGCGCTGAACGCGAGTGGGCGGTCGGCGGCAGCGGCAGACACTGAATTACTTCAATCAACAGGGTACACAGGCATTCCGAACGACAGCCCTTACGCCGTAACGGTGCCGGGCGCGGTGAGCG
Source organism: Geodia barretti (assembly GCA_030341885.1). NCBI lineage: Eukaryota > Metazoa > Porifera > Demospongiae > Tetractinellida > Geodiidae > Geodia > Geodia barretti. The sequence goes on along the minus strand of CASHTH010002503.1, from coordinate 36,869 downwards.
GATGGCAGGCACTGCTGGACAGGTTCGGGAATATGGGGATGGCCGATGTTCTTCGTCCCGCAATCGACTATGCCGAAGGTGGATATCCGGTGTCGGAGATGGTCGCGCACCAGTGGGCGGGGGCGGAATCGCGGCTGAAGCAGCATTTCAGCGGCGAAGAACTGCTGCTGAGAGGCAGGGCGCCTCGTGCGGGTGAAGTGATGACTATGCGCACGCTCGCCGATACGCTGCGAACTATTGCATACGGCGGGAAGGATGCGTTCTATAAAGGCAGGATCGCGGAGCAGATTGCCGCCTTTGTGCAGGAGCGCGGCGGGTGGCTGACGACCGAGGACTTGGCGGAGCACGAGTCGACCTGGGAGGAGCCGATAAGCACAGAATACCGTGGCGTGGACTGTGTGGCAGTGTCCGCCGAACAACCAGGGTGTGAATGTGCTGCTGGGGCTGAACATCGCGGAAGGGATTCGACATCGGGGGGATGGGGGCGCAGTCTGCGGACCGGCACCATCATCTGATCGAATCGGTGCGGCTCGCGCTGACAGACGGGATGTATCACATAACGGACCCGGCGCAGATGCGTATGGACACTGGGAGGCTAATATCCAAGGGGTATGCGGCAGGTCGGCGGCGCTTCATTCGTGACGAACACGCGATGGCAAATGTGCCACTTGGTGCGGGGCCATTAGACGGCGATACGGTGTACATAAGCTGCGTTGATGGCGAGGGGAATGCGTGCTCGCTTATCAACAGCGTGTATTCGGACTTCGGGACGGGGCTTGTGGTGCCGGGGACGGGCATCGCGCTACATAGTCGGGGCGCGTCATTCTCGCTGGACCCAAGCCATCCGAATGTGCTTGCGCCGAAGAAGCGGCCGTTCCACACGCTTATACCGGGGATTGCGACTAAGGACGGCGAGTTGTGGCTGAGCTACGGCGTGATGGGGACGGTGCAGCAGGCGCAGGGGCAGATCCAGGTGCTGAGCAATATGATCGACTTTGGGATGACGCCGCAGGATGCGCTTGACGCGCCGCGCTTCAGCTATAGGCCGCTGGAGGGCGAGACCGGTCTGGAGCCGCGGATTCCCGATGAGGTTGCGGAGGAATTGCGAGAGCGCGGGCACAGAATTGTCATAACGGAGTCGCACCCGCTGTACTTCGGGGGTGGTCAGGTTATTGCGCGGGATGCCGAGAGCGGAGCGCTTACGGGCGGGAGCGAGCCTCGCAATGACGGGTGCGCGGTGGGTTGGTGAGGGTACACCGCCCTACTCTGCCGACATCGGCTGCGTGATGCGGCGCGCCCAAGGGGTTTCGGCAATTTCGCAGAGGGCGCCGCTGGGCGTTATGAAGCGGCTGGTTACCTGTCCCCACGGCTCGGTCTTGGTGGGCTGAACTACTTTGACGGCGGCATTGTCGAGATGCTGTGCTGCCTCTGTTACGTTGTCCACCTCGAAGGCTATGGTGAAACCAAGAGGAACGCGTTCTGCCGCGTCGGGGCTTGCCGTAGGTGGCTTCGCGCGGCTTCGGCGCGGGACCAGATTCCGAAGTGAAGAACGCCGGGAATGGTGGCGGTGCGTAGCCTTCGCCGAGGGATTCGACTTCCAGCCCGAGAGTGTCGCGGTAGAATTGGACGGCTGCTTCAAAGTCTTCGACTATCTCTGCGACGCCAGCGAAGTGCCTTATCATGCCAAGTTCCTTTCGTCTGATGCTTTCTCTTTACAGCAAGCGCATTGTTTGTCGTTCCAAGCAAAGCGAGGAATCTAGAGTCGTCGCGGCACTGCCGTGCAGATATTTTAGATTCCTCACCGCGCTGCGCTTCGTTCGGAATGACAGATTAAAACGGCTTTCTAATTCAGATTGAACTGCCCTTTTCATCAAGTTGTCCCTATTGCAGAAGGCCAAGGGGAACGGGCACGAGCAAATGCTTAGTCGTGCGGGTGAGCGTGGTCTTCCTACGACTTGAAGAGGGATATGCGATTGCCGGCGATGTCGTTGAAGATTGCTAGCGAGCCGAAGCCTCCGGGAATCTCGCTGGGTTGCATAAGGGCGGTTCCGCCAAGGCTCACTGCCTTGTCGAGATACGCCTGCAGGTCGTCGACCGCTACTGCGACGCCGGGAACGTTTGGCGGCATGCCCTCCATATGCTGGAAGATTCCGCCGCCGATGCCTTCGGGTTCCTGCTGGACCATACGGTAGGTCATTCCCCCACCCATATCTACGGCATTTATCTGCCAGTCGAACAGGCCTGAGTAGAAGTCCTCGAGGGCTGCCGCATCGCTGCCGCCGAGTTCGAAGTGAACTACGGGAGGGGCATCGCTCTTTGGCGGCATGTCGCCGTTCATTGCTGCGGGCACGGTGTAGAGGCCGATGGCGTTGTAGGCGGGATCGGTAAACATGGCGAACGAGCCCACCTCCGGCGCAATCTCCATCGGCGGCATTATAGTTGAGCCACCCTTTTCGGAAATCTTGTCCAGGGCTGCCTGAAGGTCATCGACCTGAATGTAAAATGTGACGTAGTTGCGAAGAGGCATATCCTCGGTAGTTTCAATGATGCCACCGCCGATGCCGCCCTCGGTCCACATCACCACGCCGTAGTTGCCCAACTCCGGGCCTTGCACCTGCACATCCCAACCGAACAGGTCGCTGTAAAACTGCTGCAAGACCGGGCCGTCGGGACCTGCGATTTCAAAGTGAATTACTGGGTTTCCCATTGTTCCTCCTGAATGTAAGAGAAGATGTGTGCTCTTCGGCACTCTTGTTAGAACAAGGTTAGAACGAACAGGTATTCGTGTCAAGGGTGTTGAGGGCAAGAATTGTGCAATTCTGCACAAGAGCGACGAATTTCAAGTATGAACATCGGCTGTATATTGTTACTTCGAGCGCAGGGACGAGTCAAAAGTCGTCGCACGTGCGCAGTAAATGGATTTCAGATTCCTCACTTCGCTGCGCTCCGTTCGGAATGACAAAGTTTATTAGCGTGTGTGGAATGACAAGACTTGTAAGCGCGGGCTGCATTTCAGAATCCGAAGGCGCGTTCGGAGTGGCGAAAGACGGAGGCTGAGGCGGAGGCCTGAAGTCGTCTCTACAACAGCATGGAAGCAGCGAAGGAGAGAGGGCTAACCCGAGGGTGATGTGGCGAGCTGCTTGGCGCGTTCGTAGTCGCGGATGCCATCATCGCGGCGCCCAACTGCCCAGAGTGCCATGCCACGATTGTTGTAGGCGTACCAGTAGTTGGAGTCAAGCTCGATGGCGCGGGTGAAGTGCATGATGGCGTCCTCGTAATTCTCGTTGTCGGAGAGTGCCATGCCGAGGTTGTTGTGGGCGTCGCGGTAGTCAGGTTCGAGTTCAATTGCCCTGTTGTAGTCGGCGATGGCGAGTTCCGTCTGCCCGCTGTTCCGATAAGCGATACCGCGGTTATTGTAGGCTACGGCATCGTCGGGTACGAGCTCGATTGCCTTGCTGTAGTCGCTGACTGCGAATTCATTCTCGCCACGGTCAAGGTAGGCGTTGCCGCGCAGGAACCAGGCGCGCGCGTCGTTGGGATTGGCGTGAATGGTTTCGGTCAGGCTGTGAGCGACCTGCGCTAAATGGTCATTGTCACTCATGGCACTGAGATTGGGATCGTTTTTCCAGTTCATAAGAGTCCTCGCAGTCAATGACGGGTTGAGAATGGGTTAGGGACTTTAGTGCTGGTAATTTTCGCCGAGTCTGAAGGGAAAAGGCAAGCCCGCAGACTTGCGCCCGCGGGCTTTATCAATTCTTGCTCAAGAGATGTTGGAAACAGTCCGAGTCTATCAGCACTGTGAGCGGCGTGTCACCTATGGGACTGTGACACTGCCCCAACAGATGACCGCGCCGTCGTTTCGTAGGGGCGCAGGTGTGGTTATCTCCACTGCTGATCTCCGTGAATAGGCCAGTCGTGGGCCGTGCTGAGACCTGCCCTTGACTGTCGCCATCCTCGTTGCCCCAGCACATTATTGAGCCGTCGCTTGCTAGCGCGCACACATGATTCGCGCCGCTGCTGATGGCGGTGTACACGACATCAGGTCTGCTCGGGGGTTCGGGTTGACTCCCCGCCTCGGTTATTTCAAATGTAAGCGTAAAGGCACCTGCGGTTTGTGCGTGATAAGTTGTCGCCTCTATTGTGTAAGTGCCTACTCCCAAGTCGTCTGATTCTATTCGCGAGTTCAGGTTGGCTGACGGCGTGATGTCGTCGTCGGAGTCCACTATTCCCCCTTCCTGCCCTCTGCCCCGCAGCAGGTAGAGGTAAGTGTCTTCGCTGGATTCTAGTGTGACGACTACTCTTGACCGCGCATCCAGATTAAAGGAGAAGTATCGGGCGTAGTAGTCGGAGTCGGCGGAGCCGCCTTCACCAGTGGGTCGCTTTTGCGAGAGGCAGTTGTTGGTCCAGGTTCCCTCGTATGTGCCGTCACCATCTATTGTTTCTAGGCAGTCTGTATTTGATGGCGGTGCCACAGTCGGTGTTGGCGACGGCGATACGGCTATGGGTGTTGGTGATGGCGGCACAGCGGTGGGTATTGGTGACGGTATTGCTACGGGCGGTATTACCGGCGGCTCATCGGTCTGGCAGTCCTGCAGGTTGAGCGATGATAGGTCGTTGAGCCTGACTTCCTTTAGTCCTATGGGTACGCAGCCGGTCAGACGATTACCAGCGAGGTAGAGTTCGTCCAGACTTTCAAGTCTGCCAAGCCCTGACGGTATACGGCCTGTGAGATTGTTGTTCTTGAGGTCGAGGACTTGCAAGCCTGTCAGCAATTCCAGGATGGGTGGTATTGTGCCCCTCAGTGCCTTATCCGGGAGGGAGAGTTCTGTTACGCGCTGTGGCGTGCCGCCGACCGTGATGCCCTTCCCAATCTGAGATGGGCGTGTTGAGTGCCCAGTTTAATGTTACCGTTCTTGTGAGTGTACTCTTTGCCGTGTAGAGCGCCTCGCAGTCAAGCACCAGGTTGGGGTTATCTGCCTCGCTCGGCACTGCACCCTCGGAGACGCAAGGGCTGGTTGGCGGGACTTCGTCCTCGCCTTCCTCGACGACGTCGGTCACCAGGATGATGACAGACAGGGCGGCGTCGATCGTGTGGTCGTCAACTACAGGATCTTGCCCGCTGTCGTGAACGCCGATGACTATCGAGTAGCTGCGCTTTGTCTCGTAGTCCAAGGGCGCCTTCGTGTGCAGTTGTCCGGTGGTGGAGCCGATGTCGAAGGAGTCGGAATCAAGCTTATCGAGGATAAGATAGGTCAGGGTGTGGCTGTCTTCGTCGGTGGCCGTGAATGGGTCGCCGATGTCGGTCCCGGGAGGCGTGTTTTCGACTATTCTGCGGATGCCGGTCTCGGTGTTGGAGAAGACTGGCGAATGGTCTGTCTGGGCTTGTGCTGCGAACTGCATCTGAGGCAGCAGGAATAACGCGGCGGCAACTGCGACAGCCAGCACTGCGGTCGCTGCGAGGGCTTTTTGTGATTTCTGATGCAACGGACCCTCCCTGATTAGAACGCCGCGCCTGCGTGGAGAGCGGGCGCGGCGACATGTTTCATACGACTATGACCTATTATTCGGTCACATCGGTCACGGTAACCTGCACATCCAGGTAACCGTAGTAGTTCCCGTACCAGTAACCGAGATCAGGATTCACTTCCCAGCCCAATACTTCAGTGTGATAGACGTTGTCCGCAGGTGAACTGCTGTCGGTGGGCATTTCATAGTCCGGCTGTGAGGCGAATGAAAGCACGGCATTTCCATTATCGTTTTTGGCAATGGTGAAATCGTCCTTGTCGTCTTCTTCGCCGTCCCCGGTTCTTTCCGAGAGCTTCCAAGAGAAATCCCAGTCAGTCGAATTCGAATACGTTCCTACGGCGTTGGTCCTGTCCTCCGCATAGGTAGTTTCTGTTAAGCCGATCACAGTTGTCTTGCGGATAATGAAGAAGAGGTAGTGGTGACCGGTGTGGTAGTCTCCCCGGCTAACGTTCAACAGGAACATATCAGTGCCGTTGGGATCGTTGTCGTCAAACTCAAGCTGAAAATCGTCCTCCACAGCGGCGGCGTCGGAGACGTTCACTGTGCCATTGATGTACCAGGTAGCGTATTTGCCTAGGTCAACACCGTCTTGAGTGACAGAATATACTGTCTTGGTCGAGCCGTAGTAGGTTGCGGAGTAGCCGTCATTAAGCACCGCCTTGAGCGTCGCTTCGTCCGCATCGCCGACATTCCAAATATATATGTACTCTTCGTGGGTCTTGTATGGGTGGAAAGCACTTTGGGCCGTGCCGTTGATCTGCAGCTCGGTTATTCCCGGCGTGCTGGAGTAGGTGCCGGCGATTGGCCTGAGCGATGTGCCGTTAACGGGTAGTTCGTAGCTTTCGACCTTGCGGCCGCTGTCGTCGTCGCCACAGTATATCCAGAGGGATATAGGATCGCCGTCGGATACGGCTTTGATCGTGGTGAATGTGACAGCCTTCTCGAGGGTAGCGGAAGCAAGTACCGCACCGAGGTGGACGCGACCGGACGTCGAATCCTGGGTGACGCCGGTGGGAAGGACTACGGTGCCTGAATCAATGTTGTCCATGTGGAGGTTGTAGCTGCCGGAGCAGGTGTCGGCGTCAACCCATGTTATCGTGAAAGTTGAGCCGGTGGTGCCGCTGTCTGCGATAACTGTTGATATGGAGCTGTGGGTATCTCCGCCATTGCCGTTTGTGAAACCCACGCGGCCATCGCCGCCTGCGAAGCCCACGCGTATCGAGGAGTAGTCGATATCGCCCGTGCCGCCGCTCGGCAGAATGCGTCCACTCTTGTCTGCGACTAGTAACCCAGGGCCATCGCTATCGTCGTCGCCAATCGCTTCGTCAATGCCGTCGAGCTGTAAGCCACCCAATGATGTTCCGCTGGAGTAGGACATCTGCTCGGGCCTGCGGGTAGCGGAGTTGACAGCAATATCATCTACTGTGGCTATCAGCCGGCCCGTGCCGTCGTCGTCACCGCAGAAGACCGACACTGACAGATGATCCACGTCTGCGGCGTCTTGGAGAGCGGAGAATGTTGCGGAGACTTGCGTCGCCGTCGATGAAGCTGACGCGGCGTGAATGCGACCGGAATCGTCGGTGGTCGCACCATCGGGCAAGCTAACTGTGCTGGTGTCCACACCGTCGATGAAGATGTTGTAGCCGGCGGTGCACTGCTGGCTGTCATCCCAGGCGGCCGTGATGGTGGAACCGGCGTTGCCGTAGTCCAGCACCAGGACTGTAATGTTGCCGGATCCATCCTCTCCCGTCTGGGCTTCAGCAGGGAGCGTTGCAGCGAAGCCGACGAATATTGCGGCCGCCACCGCGAAGACTATTAGTTTCGTCCCTATACCTAGTTTCATAGCTACCACACCTCGCATTCGTCAGTTCATCAAAGCGCGTATTATCGCGCCGCCGTGGGAACTACTATTGTGGATTCCGTCCCTATTTAAACACAGGTCGGCAAATTATTACCTAGTGATAACAATGTACTCAGGGTAAAGTAACATTCTACTCAGCAGGAAGAACCATCTTGGTACGGTCTCTCGAGTCTAGAAGCTCTGGTGCGAGAGTTAGGAAGGGACTGGTTCATATGCTACTTGTGGGGGATTAAGTGTTTATGGCAGCGATCGACGCGCGGAGGATTAGTAATTCTGTCGAGGGGTTGACGGCTCAAAAGGTCAATTGAAGTAACATGTTGGGCCACCGGGTCTATCACTAGATAGCCAGGCTCTGGCTCCTTCGAGCTCGCAGTGCGCGGCACGCACACAGCATCTGCACGATATCATGGCAAGCATCAGCGAGACGCTAGTCAAGAGGTATCCTGCGCAGTCGTCGCGAAGGACATCGCAGCCGTTATCAGGTCGATTGGACGGCAGCCCAATGGCGCTCACAGATTGCTCGGACTGCGATCATCGCAATAACCGTAAGACCTCTGGGAGCAATCTCCTAATTTGCATCACGCGTCTTAGGGAGAGGGCTGGGATGAGGGTGAAAGCCGCCGTTTCCTGATTTGGCTGTTGGAAGACCAGTCAGCGCGATCCGACTAGCTCACCCGGCGACTCGAGGCTTGCCTTAAGAGTGCGCATGAACTCTGCGACCGGCACCCCGTCCAAGGCACGATGGTCGAAGGTGACGCTCAAGTGCATCATCGACGCGCACGACGATCTCGCCATCCACGACGACCGGCTTCTCAATGGCCCGACCTAGCCCCAGTATCGCCACCTGCGGTGGGTCTATGATCGGAGTGAACACGTCGATGTCGTAGTTGGAGAGCGCGGTCACTGTGAACCCCGCGCCCGTCATGTCATCAACGCCAAGCGCGTTCTTTCGGGTCTTGTCTGCGAGCGTGCGAATCTGCCTGGCAATGCCCAGCAGATCCAGCGAGTCGGCTCCTCTGAGCACCGGCACAACGAGACCGTCCGGGACGGCCACCGCGAGGCCGATGTTGACCTCCTTGAGCAGCAGCACGTTGCCGTCTACCAGGTGAGCGTTGAGCCTCGGGTGCGCCTTGAGCGCCCATGCTACCGCCGCGATAATGAAGTCCAGGTCCAGCGGCCGAATCCGGTGTGGTCGCCACTCGCTGACCAAAGACTCGCGGAGGTTCAGCAGCTCGGTGACGTCGGCCTCGGTGGTGAGCGTCACCTGAGCCATCGTGCTGACACTCATGGTCATGCGGTCCGCGATGATCTTGCGAAGGCCGGTCAGCGGCACAACCTCGCCCACGGCGTCGGCGCGCGCTGCCACGGCGTCCCGCTCGGCGATGGCCCGCTCCACGTCGACGACTGTGATCCGGCCGTTCGGGCCGGACCCTGCCACGTCGGTGAGATCGATGTCCTCCTGTCGAGCTAGCATCCTCGCTCGCGGGACCACCTGGACCTGCGGCCTGCTCTGCCTAGCATCGATGGCGGCGCGAACGTCCTGTTCGGTGATGCGACCACGCGGCCCGGTGCCGCTGATCCCGTCAAGGTCGATGCCGTTGTCCCGGGCTAGCCGTCTCGCAACCGGCGTTACTTGGCTGGCCGCGGCTCCTGTGGGCCGTACGTCCCTCTGCCGTTGGCGTCTTCTAGCACCAATGGGCGACGGTGCCGCCTTTGGCTCAGGCCGAGGCGGGTTCTCGCCTGGCTCTCCGATGACTGCCACCAACTCGCCGACCTTGACCAGCGAGCCCTCTGCGGCCATGATGTGCGATACGACGCCAGAGGCGGGAGATTCCAGCTCAGAGTTGATCTTTGCCGTCTCGACCTCTACCAGCGGCTGTCCCTCGGCGATCTCGTCGCCCTCGTTGACGAGCCATCTGGTCAGCGTCCCGTCTTCCATGTTCATGCCCCACTGGGGGAGCAGCACGTTTGTAGCCATGAGTATCCTCCGGTCAGTCGCGGGCAGAGCGCGTGGACGTGGCAGCTAGTCCAGAGTGGCGTAAATGGCGTCGGCTATCTTCTCCTCGTTGGGGAACACCTCGGACTCGAGAGCCGGGCTGAACGGGAAGTGGCAGTCGAGGCTCGTGACTCGCTGGATCGGACTTTGGAGGCTCCAGAAGCCATCCTGAGCGACCATCGCCGAGATTTCGGACGCGACGCTGCAGCTCTTGTGAGCCGGGTCCACTATGACCAGCCGGCCGGTCTTTTCAACCGAGTCGAGAATGGTCCTGGTGTCCAGGGGCACTATGGTGCGCGGGTCGATCACCTCAACAGAGATGTTCTCTGCGTCCAGCGCCTCTGCGACAGCCATCGCGCGTCGCAACATCCCCGCCATCGCGACGACGGTGACGTCAGAGCCTTCATTCTTGACGTCTGCCACGCCGAACGGGATAGTGAAGTCGTCATCCTCTTCAACCTCGCCGCGGGTCCCGGTGAGGTTGTTGTCCTCAAAGAACATGACTGGGTCGTTATCGCGGATTGCAGTCTTGAGCAGCCCCTTGGCGTCGGCAGGGGTTGTGGGTATAGCTATTTTCAGGCCGGGCATATTCATGAGCATGGCGTATGGCCTGTCGGTGTGGTGAGCCGCGCTGTTGGCACCGTAGATCATACCGCACCTGTACACGACAGGCAGGCTCACCTGGCCGCCGAACATGAAACGCATCTTAGCGGCCTGACTTATGAGCTGGTCCATTGCCACCCAGAGGAAGCTGGCGAGCGACTGGACGATGGGCCTCATGCCCACGGCGGCAGCGCCGACTGCGGCACCCATGAATCCGTTCTCGGACAGCGGGGTGTCGATGACGCGGTCGCCGAACTCTTGGGAGAGGCCACCAGTCACACCGTAGATGCCGCCGCGAATGCTTTCGCCCATGATGAATACTTTCTCGTCGCGGCGCATCTCCTCTTTGATAGCGGCGTTCAGCGCATCTGCGTAGGTAATCTCAGGCATTGCACATGTCTCCTGCGTCCTCTGTTTACGTGACGCTATTCGTATCTAGTTGTACACAGGCAGGGGGTCGGCGTACATGTCGGTTAGAAGGTCGTCTATCTCGGGGTACGGGCTCTCGCGTGCGAACTGGAGAGCTTCGGCGATCGTCTCCGCCACGTCGTGGCGGACCTCTTCGATCTCTTCCTGCGAGGCTATCTCCTGTTCGACGAGCCACTGAGAGTGGACATCGATGGGGTCGCGCTCTCGCCACGCCGCGACCTCTTCTTCCGACCGGTAAGACTCGCGCAGGATGCGGACCAAGCCCTCAGAGTGGTCTTCGTACCGGTAGGTGCGGGCCTCGATGAGTGTCGGGCCCTCGCCGGCGCGTGCCCTTCTGACGGCTTCGGTGGTGACCTCATACATGGCCATCGCGTCCTGTCCGTCGACGAGCAGGCCGGGCATGTCGTATGCTGAGGCGCGGTCGATATGTTCTCCACCGCGACGGAATCTTTGAAACTGGTGGTCACGGCGTACTGGTTGTTCTCGCAGAGGAAGATGACGGGCAGCTTCCAGATGGAGGCCAGGTTCATAGCCTCGTGACACGCGCCCTGGTTGCTGGCGCCGTCGCCGAAGAAGGCGACGACAACACGGTCGTTGCCCTGCATCTTGCTGCCCATAGCCGCGCCGACGGCGACCGGAAGGGCGGAAGCGACGATGCCGGACTCGCCGAGAATTCCAATATCAAAGTCGGCAAGGTGCATTGAGCCGCCCTTGCCTTTGCAGTATCCAGTGGCCTTGCCGAGAAGCTCGGCCATGGCACGCCGGACATCGCCGCCCTTGGATATGGGGTGGCCGTGAGAGCGGTGGTTGCCTGTGATATAGTCGTCGTCCCGCAGAGCGGCACAGGCTCCGACGGCTACGGCTTCCTCACCAATGTAGCAGTGGGCCATGCCCACGAGCTCGCCGCGCTGGACGAGCTGCTTGACGTTCTCCTCGAACTCGCGGATCAGCATCATCCGGCGGAGCATGAGCATGTAAAGGTCTCGTTCCTGGTCCATTTTAGCCTCCACTGATGTAACGGGCCTCGCGGGAGGCCGTAAAAACCACACTTCCAATGACCGTAGGCAGGCACAGGGCACTCGGAATGGTGCCCGGTTGTCATGGGCGCATCTTATTACAAAGGGTTGGGTGGCGGCAATAGCTGGGTAGCTATGAAGCCGGTGGCAGATTGGCAGGAGAGCTCCCGGTTTATCCACGAAGGGCACGAAGGAATACGGCTTCGGTCATCGAGACGACAAGTGGTGGTATGACTGCGTCCTTGGCTGTCTGCCTGATAGTGGCGAGCTAGTGGACCTGATGATGCCCGGCTGGGCGCAGAGCGAAGGTCTGCTGATAGAGATCAATGCCGCGGAGGATCTAGGCGTCGGGATAACCTACCTGGAACCAGCGGAGAAGTTCATCGGTCTGACGCCGGAGCAGAGCGTGGAGCTGCATCGCAGGCTGTGGAGCTGACCTTCGGCACACTCTTCGCAAGGGTGAGAGGTCAGGAATGCACACCCGCGACAAAGCCAATTACACAAGGCTAAAATCTTGGTTGCCGACACGGAAAATTACTCGGAACGGGCCATTTTCAGGCCTATCTGAACACAGTATAATTGCCTGATAACGAAGATGTAAAGTTCGGAAAATGACACTTCAGACACACGAGATAATGCACCGACCGTTCTTACAGAAGAGCAGCGTCGGCGAGGTGCTCCGCTTCAGGCGTGTCGAGGCAGCTTGGATATGGCTCGTCTGAAATAGAATCGTGTGTACCTGAACAGAGAGTGGAGGGATGTCAGATGGATGAGTTTATGAATGCGGCTCTGGACGAGGCGCGCGCCGGCGCGGCGGAGGGCGGAATCCCAATAGGCGCCGCGCTCGCGGACGGCAACCATCTGTGGCGACCGGTCGAAATCGCAGACTGCAAGACTCGGTCTCCATAATGCATGCCGAGATAAATTGTCTCTATAATGCGAGCCGCAATGGCGTGCAGAGCTTCCGTGGAATGACAATGTACTCCACGCTCATACCCTGCCATATGTGCGCGGGAGCGATCGTGCAGTTCGGCATAACGAGGGTTGTCGCCGGGGAGTCCAGTAATTTTCGGGAAGCGAATGGACTCGGGACATTGACGCGGCACGGCGTCGAAGTCATCGATCTGGACATGGATGACGCCAAGCAATTGCTGGGTCGATTCATCGATGCGAAACCGGAGCAGTGGAACGAAGACATTGGTAGGTAGAGTCCGCGGTGGGGTTGTGCTCCATTCGAGGTGCGATTCGCAACGCTACCGGCTGGTCGCGTTCGGACAGTCGGGGCGCCAGTGTTTTCACCCATTAACGAGCTGATCCTTTCTTCCTGCTTCGATACCTAACGCTCCCAATTAAGACAGCGGTGCCACGACAAACAACAGGATTGCTGCTGCTTGCCGTGTTTCGAGTTCGACCCGACCAGCAGGGCCGTGGTGGTACACCCACTTGTCGGTCGGTTTGAATCTTCTACTCAGTTGCATCCAAATCGACTGCGCGCGAGAACCGTACCCTTCTGGATTGATTGGAAGACAGACAACTCATTATCTGCTTTGATTAACTCCGTCCTCCACTTGTGTCCCTAAAAGAAACCGGGGTCTCGACCAGCTGAACGAAACCCCGATACTTCAGGACGGTGAGGATACACCTGTTGTGTAGGCGGCAGCCACTAATGGTTATGGTGGTTGGCCTGTTCCCGGTGTTGCCGCAGCAGGTCCTTGCCGTAGTCATTGCCGTTGGGAGTCCGCACCACGGTGTGGATATGATTTCGCGAGGGTTCGTCGTTGTCCAGGAAGATACCATTCTGGTGGTCGAACTCGATAAGAATCACCGGGCTGTGCACCCGGTAGTAGAAGACGCTGTCCTCATCAGTGCCGCCCATCCACGCAAAGTGAGTCTCGTCGAGATGCTGCCTTATCTCGTCCATTTTGAGCTGGGCGTGACCGGAACGCATTCGGTTGATATAGGTGCCGATCAGATTGAACATGAGGGCTTGCTGATGGCTGGAAAGGTCATCAAACTTGATGCCCTCAAAGCGCATCTCAAAATTATCCCTGAAGGCGCCGGTGAAGATGCCGGAGGGGACTTCATCAGAGACTATCGCCTTGCTTAGCTGCTTTGCGGATAGCGTACGGGCAAGATTCAATGCGGTACTCTCTTCCGCCTGGAAGACCCGCGTTCCGGCGTGCTTACCAATGTCTACAGCCACCGGCTCGGAACCCATGAACATAGGGGTCATTACCATTTGGCCTCCCAACAGGAAGCAGTTGACATTCAGATGATGGCCGTCAAACTGCCAGCCCCACGGCTCATCCAGGGAAGGCTCGCCCAGGACGCTCAACCAGTACAACCATTCACCCAGTTCCTCATCGCTGCCAGTAATCTCCTGGATGGAATCGTTGAGTTTCATAATGTTGCGTGCCAATTCGAAGCCGCTGTGACTGAAACCTTCCCGCAGCAGACCGAAAGCAGTTCCCGCTGGTCCTGGGTCATAGGCTCCATCATCGCACCGTGGCGCATCAGGAAAGCGTGAATATTGCTCCAGCGGCGCCAGGCATCGCTGTCCACGGGAAAGAGGGCGGCATCGCGCTGACCAGGGTCAACGGAATCCAGCCAGGCTTCGGCGGCCCGTTTCATCCCCTTATTGGACAGGCCGGTCTTTCGCAAGGTAAACATGCCTGGGACTACTTGGCCATCGGTAGTCAGTCCCTTGAAGGGTTCGGCGATCTGCGTCTCGGCATCTCGAATGTTGTTTGCCATCCGCTCCGGCATATCAGGAGCCAGCCTTCGGCCGGAAACAACAGGACGGTTTCGTATCCTAAGATCCTTGAGTTGCAGTGTCATGAGTATCAGCCTCCTTGCCGAAGATGACCAATAGTATTACGGGGACCGCTTCTATGTCTGTTTTCCTTCAGGGGACCGAGCGACTTCCCCAGGTGATTTGCAGATTTCTGGGTGGATTTCTGGGTGTTAGAGCGGATAATTCTTACCTACCCTGCCGACTGCCGAGTCCGCTATTCAGGGTTTGTGAACGCTCTTCGACGCTGAAGTCATTGCTAGGGGCGTTGGTTACCGGTGGCCTCCACGTACAACGAATACAGCGACTGGCTGCAGGTCATAAACAAACGGTTCTTTTTGACGCCGCCGAAGCACAGGTTCGAGCAGGGCTCCGGAAGGCGAATCCGGCCAATCAATTCACCGCCGGGCGTGAGGCAATGCACGCCGTCCTTCCCTAGCCCGGCCCAGCCCACACTGGACCACAGGTTGCCGTCGCGATCAGTTCGCATGCCATCGGCGAATCCGGGCGCCATATCGGCGAAAACCTGGCCGCCCCGTAGCTTCCTGCCGTCCACTACCTCGAAAACTCGGATGTGCCCCGGTGCATCGGGATCGTGAGAGATACCACTGTCGGAAATGTAGAGCAGCGACTCGTCAGGGGAAAAGCACAACCCGTTGGGCATGACCAGATCGTCCGCTACCACCGTGGCTGCACCGGTGACGGTATCCAGTCGGTAAACCCGTGTGGGCAGCTCTGCCTCAGCCCGCTCTCCCTCGTATCCCATCAGAATTCCATAGCCGGGGTCAGTGAACCATATGGCTCCGTCGGAATGAACAACCACATCGTTGGGGGCGTTGAGGCGTTTGCCGTCGAAGCGGTCAAGCAACACGGTGATGCTCCCGTCGTGCTCGGTGCGAGTGATCCGGCGGGTCAGGTGCTCGCAGGTAATCAGGCGCCCCTGCAAGTCTCGGGTGTTGCCGTTGCTGCAGTTGGCGGGCTGGCGAAACGACGTGACCTTATCAGTTACCTCGCAGTAGCGCAGCATCCGATTGTTTGGTATATCGCTGAAGACCAGGGATCTGAAGTCGCCAAACCAAACCGGGCCCTCGGCCCATCGCGTTCCGGTAAACAGGCGCTCTACGGCGGCATTCCCGATGCGATAGGCGAGGAAGCGGGGGTCCAGCACCTCCACCGCAGGATCTGGGTAACGAACTATTCCCTGATCCCAGCGTCGGCTCAGTTCAGGAGTCCATTCAGAATTGCCGACCATTGCTCACTTCCTCAATTCATAGCCCTTGACCTGATTGAACATCCAGGTCCTGCATTCCCCTGCCCCACTGCGAATCCTGGCATTATATCCTACATCTGAGCAACCGAGTCTGACATGAGTGTCACACCGAGGCGACGCCAGAAAAACATAATTCTAGACGGCACTTAATCCCTTGGTGGCGAGTCAGGGTCACTCGGCAGGTTTCTACACTCTACGGCAGGCTCATGGTGACATCCATCCGGACTCAGGCGAACGGAGGCATTGAAGACGTGATTGACCCTGCATGAACCTAATCTCAGGACTGTCGCGGTGCTCCAATAAGTTCCTGCATAGAAAATTCACGGAATCAATGCGGTAAATGTAAATCGTTTGTTCAGACCCGAACATTTCACCAAACATCCGTGGAGTGAACTTTTCGGCGTAATTCCCATTGTCGAAATGGTTCCCGTGCTGCGCCGTTTCGGCACGCCGATTGACGGCGAAGCTCAAGGCTCTAATCTAGGCTCATCAACATCTAAAGTTCAACCGCCTAAAGGAGTTTGGCATGACGACCAACATACAGACCACATATGAAGTCCAAATCGAAGACGTGGAATATCTGCGGCACGGTGATAAGCCCTTCCTGGCGCGCCTCTTCAAGCCCCAGGGCAGCGGACCTTTCCCGGTGATGGTCGAGTTGCATGGCGGCGCTTGGGTGAATGGTAACCGTGAGGATGGCAATGTCAGCAACGAAGCGCTGGCCAGTAACGGCGTCATCGTGGCGGCCCTGGACTTTCGCGTTCCGCCGGAAGCGCCATACCCCGCCTCCTTCGCCGACATCCACTATGGAATCCGCTGGTGCAAGGCGCACGCCGAAGGCTGGAACGGCATTTCAGATAAGATCGGCGCTATGGGCACCTCCAGCGGCGCCCACCAGGCTATGCTGCTGGGCATGCGGCCCCACGATTCCCGCTACGCGGCGCTGTCCCTCACCAACGGTGCGACCGAGGTAGATGGCACCCTGGACTGCGTGATCATGGTCTCCCCGGTGATCGATCCCCTGGGTCGCTATCATTACGCCAAGGGTCTTCGGGATGATATCAAAGCCCCCGAGTCAGTTGGCGAGCGTACTGCGTCCATGCACGACCTGTACTGGGTGACAGAAGAGGCTATGGCAGAAGGCGCTCCAGCACGAGCTTTGGCCGGTGGGGAGCGTACGGAACTGCCGCCCACGCTGTGCTTGGCACGAGCCTACGAGGCAGCGCACCCGCGCCCGGATCTTGACGAGTTCATCATGCAGTACCGCAAGGCCGGTGGGCAGATTGAAGTGACGATTTTCGAAGAGGAAGGCGCAGGAGTGCTGCGGGACCTTTCCACGGATATTGCACAGCGGGCCCTCGAACAGATGACAGCGTTCATCCAGCAAAACCTGACGTAGCCGGGCCAGCCCCAAAATACGTAGGCAAACAGTGACGGCGGACCGGCCCAAGGGGTTGAGTCCGCCGTCGCATTACAGAGAGACGGCGGTTCGGTGCCCCATCGCGGGCCCGAAAGAGGAACAGAACATGGCCACATAGCTACGGGAAGTGGCTGCCCTCGACTTTCTTCGCAAGGAGGACGCCGAGGGATCGGACTCGGCCAATCCTCACCGCAAGGACACATGGTATGGCTGGCCCAGCAAACGGGTAGAACCGGTAAATCTGCTGGGCGACGAGGGAAGGACCAGGCGGGGCAGACTCCGGTGATGGGAAGGAAGGATTCACTCCTCTAGAAGTCCGTGCAAGGCAGTATGGTCTCGATCCACCTGAATTTGGTCGGTCTCCAGATAGCTTACCCACTCATGCATAAGAGTTCTGCGCTGCTCCAGCAGATCACTGCGCATGTATGCTTGCTCCACTGCACTACCGACTGAGTGCGCCAAAGCCAACTCCATGGCAGCGTGGCTTGCAGACGTCCTTCGGCCGCCCATATCCTAAATGAACTGCGAAAGCCGTGAAGCGTTGCCCTATCCCCCAGTCCACTGCTCCGAAGCAGGTTCGTGAGTGTAATATCGCTTAGCGGACGATCTTGTCTGACAGGCGAAGGGAACAGCAATCCTGAGCCATCAGCAGTTGCCGCTGCCGCATCAACTACACTCAGCGCCAGGCCGGACAGCGGTACGCGATGCTCGCTGTACCGCTTTCATCCTGTGTGACGGAACGGTCCAGACCTCCGCCTCCCTGTCAATCTCATCCCAAGTTGCTAGCCGTGCCTCTCCGCTGCGACACGCGGTCAACACAACGAAGCGAAAGCATAACTTTAGCGGACTTCGATGCCCTTGACGCTTCTATCGAGCTCAACGCCGCAGGAACGTCCTGGTATGGCAGCGAACGATAGTGTGCCTTAAATCTTTGGCATTGCCGGAAGCGCGGCGTTAATCGCCTCACCCGCCACATTGCACTCAACATAGTCGTGTGCCATTCTCCAAGAAAATACCGACCTCATTCGCTGCCTGACTCGGCGCGCCGTCTCTGGCTTCGCGGTCCATATCGGTGTAAGGCATGCAAGTACATCCCTTTTCCTGATGGCGTCGACCTTCATGTCCCCTGTAGTTGGGAACACATGGGTTTCGAGCGTACTGATCCAATGAGCCGCGTACTTCCTGTTGCGCCAGGTTGGGAGGTTGATGCGGTGCACCTGAAGCGCAGCCTTACGGAATGTGGGCGTACTGCCCGCCTCTTCTCTGCGATAGGGTTGACACCACTGGCTACTGCTGACCTGTTCTGTCTCGCCAAGTCGCGCGCCTCAGCAAGACTCACGGTTGGATATCTTGGTTATCCGGGGAAGGCTTGGGGTATGTATTTGGCGGAGAGGAAGGGATTCGAACCCTTGGTGCCCTTGCAGGCACACACGATTTCCAGTCGTGCCTGTTCGTCCACTCCAGCACCTCTCCGCGATGAGGTTATTCAGATTTTTTGTCAGAGGCGTTGGTTGCGCCCGACTTCTACTTTTTCTTTCGCGCTGCCTCGTAGCTTTTTATGTAATCATCGACGGACGTTGAGGCTACCGTATCGGCTATCAGGTCCATCGGCAGGTCATCCGTTGTCTTGAAGCGGACACAGGATTTGCCCATGTTGAGCTTCTTGCCGCTTGCCTTGAAGCGCCGCTCGAATTCGGTCTGCGTTCCGTCGTGTACATAGACGCACATCAGGTAGAGTGACATGTAGTTTTTCTGGGAGGCGAGCGCGGCGTACATCAGCGGCTGATTGTTGTATGTCTTGGGGTAGCGGTCAAGGGGAATTTCCCACGAGATCATGCCCCAGTTCATGGATTCGGCGTAACCTTCGGGCAGTTTATCCAGGACAACGTTGCGCACGGCTTCAATCTGCTCTCGCCTGTCGGGTGCAAGTTCGTTTGAGGTATTCTTCTACTGTGGCGGCGTTGCTTCTGACCATTGCCCTGCTCATGCGTCGATGGAGACTATACAAGCATGAAGGAGATCAGGTAGCACTCCCTAGCATGCTCACGTAGCAAGGTTATCATAGTGTTGAGCGGCGTTCCACAATAAACTGGACCTCCTCAGTGTCTCCTCTGAGATCATCCAAACACTTTCGGGTGGAGGTGGAATCGTCGAAGAACATAGAACTCGTTTCTGCTAAGCGACCGACGCTTAGATTGAATACTGCACTTCGATCGCAGATGTAACGGAGAGGCGTGTGCCTTTGAAGCGCGGCCAATTGACATAGCTTGCGCTCATGAATAGACTTCGCTTCGGCAGACTCGAAACCGAAGAGTAACGCGAAGGGAGACGGATCGGCGGCTTATGTGGCAAGTTACTGAAGAGGACCTCGCGCATATCGCTACCGGCGCCGGAATACTTGGCACGGGCGGTGGCGGCAACCCGTACATCGGGCAGCTGCGGGCGCGGCAGGCGATACGGAAGTGGGGGCCTGTAACGGTGCTGTCCCCAGAGGAGGTTCCGGAGGACGCTCGCGTCGTTTGCGTGGGCGGGATAGGCGCGCCGACAGTGGGCATCGAGAAGGTGCGGGACCTCCAGTCTTACTACGCGCTGCGTGCCATTGAGGAGTACACCGGCGAAAAGGCGACGGCCTTAATCTCCAACGAGATCGGCGGGAGCAACTCGGTTGAGCCTCTGATTCCTGCGGCTATGGCGGGGCTGCCGGTGGTGGACGCCGACGGGATGGGGCGAGCTTTTCCGGAATTTCAGATGAAGACTTTTTTCGTTTATGGCGTGCCGTGCTGCCCGATGGCAGTTGCCGACGAGAAAGGGAACTCGGTTATTATCAGGGAGACCATAACGCCGCACTGGGCCGAGCGGCTTGCACGGGCTGTCACGATACAGATGGGTTGCATAGCCTGTTATGCCGTGGCTCCCATGAGCGCCGAACAGGTGCGGCGCACGGCCATTCCGAATACGCTGTCGTTGGCACGGGATCTGGGCAGTGCGGTTGCGGAAGCCCGCAGCGATGGGGATGATCCGCTAGATGCGATCCTCGCGACCTGTCCGGGCAAGATTCTGTTCAGCGGCAAGGTTATGGACATCGACCGTCGGACAACGGCCGGCTTCGCCCGTGGAACGCTAACGATCGATGGTCTTGACTCATTCAGCGGTGAGCGGATGGTCATAGACTTTCAGAATGAAAACCTCATCGCCCGTCGCGACGGCGAGATTGTTTGCATCGTGCCGGACCTGATTTGCGCCGTGGCAACCGATGTGGGTGAGCCGGTGACGACTGAACTTATGCGTTACGGGCTTCGAGTAACCATTCTGGGTTTTCCTGCTCCCGAATTGTGGACGACCGCGGAAGGCCTGGCAGTGGCGGGTCCGAGGGCGTTCGGGTACGAGACGGATTACATCCCTTTGACAGTTTGAGGCAGACGATATGTTTGTGGGCGTGGATGTAGGCGGAACCAATACCGACGCTGTGCTGATGGACGGGCAGGAACTCGCGGCAGCCGCCAAAGTGCCCACGACAGAGGATGTTACTACCGGCATCGTGAACGCGGTTACCGAACTGCTGAAGCAAGGCTTTGACAGCGCGGATATCGATGCGGTCATGGTGGGCACGACCCACTTCACGAACGCCCTGCTGGAACAGAGGGGCTTGTCTCCCACCGCCGTGATACGACTGGCGCTGCCTGCCACTCAACTGCTGCCACCGATGATTGACTGGCCGGACGCGCTGAAGGACTCGATTGGCGGGTTCACATACATGGTCGGAGGCGGCAATGAGTTTGACGGGCGCGAGATTGCGTCTCTTGACCGTGACGGCATCCGAGAAGCAGTGCGGGACATTCGACGGCACGGGGCGAGGGCGATAGCGGTGAGCGGTGTGTTTTCTCCGGTGGACCCGACGCACGAAAAGAGGCGGCTGCCCTGATACAGGAACTAGCTCCAGAAATGAGGGTATGCCTTTCGCACGAGAATGGGCGCATGGGGCTGCTTGAACGGGAGAACGCGGCTGTCCTGAACGCCTGCCTGGGGGATGTGGCTGTTGCGACTATAAAGGGAATAGAGAATGCGCTTGAAATGTTGGGCATTCACGCTTCGCTGTTCATGAGTCAGAACGATGGTACGCTGATGGATACGGAGTTCGCCTCGCAGTTTCCGGTACTGACTGTCTCATCCGGTCCTACGAACAGCATGCGGGGCGCGGCGTACCTGTCCGGAGTCTCGGACGGCATCGTAGTGGACATTGGCGGCACTTCGACGGATGTGGGCGCGCTGGTCAAAGGCTTCCCCAGGGAATCGGCGGTGGCAGTTAATCTGGCAGGCGTGCGCACGAATTTCCGTACGCCGGACATGGTGTCTATTGCGCTTGGCGGCGGGACCGTGGTGGAGCGGGTACCCTTGGCGCATGGGCCCGGAAAGCGTCGGATATAGACTTACAGACGAGGCGATGGTTTTCGGCGGCGAGACTCTTACGACGACTGACATTGCGGTTGCTCATGGCCGGGCTTCAATTGGAGACAGGCGGCTGGTGAATGGCTTGGAAAAATCGGATGTGCAACGGGGCATTGCCGAGATTGAAGCACAAGTCGAGACTGCGGTGGATCGCGTGAAGCTCAGCCATGAAGACGTGCCGGTTGTGCTGGTTGGGGGCGGGAGTGCATTCTGCTTGGGGATTCTATGGCTGGCGCATCACGGGTGCTGCGGCCTGAGCATGCGGGCGTGGCGAATGCCATCGGAGCTGCTATCGCGCAGGTTGGCGGTCAAGTGGAGCGCGTGTATTCGCTTGAAGGCGGCAGCCGGGATGAAGCCATTGCCGATTGCACCGCAGCGGCAGTCGAGCGCGCAGTGATGGCGGGCGCCGATCCTGCGTCCGTAGAGGTCGTGGATGTGGAGGAGGTGCCGCTAACCTACGTGCCGAGCAATGCCACACGAGTGCGCGTGAAGGCGGTGGGCGACATTGCGCCGGGCAGGTTGCGGCGCGGTTGAAGAGTTGAGGAAAATTCCCAGCCCTAGGGCCGCTAAATAAAGAAGAGAATGATGTTAATAATGGCTACCGGGATGAATGCCAAGAGGATAGCGAAAAAGGCACGTAGCGTGGAGGTGTAGTCGAGGCATTGCCGCACAGCAACAACCATTGCGGCGAATCTCCAGACGGACGCCACAAATACGATAATCGGACCCACTATAGGGACGAAAGCGAAGATATTCAAAATGCCAGGAGTTTGGGCGAATCCGGTGCCCCTGGCAAGCTGCCCCCAGTCGGCTTCGGTCTGTTCGGTTTTCAGAATCTTTGGTTCCGACGAGCATCACCAGCAGAGCCCAGAGAGCCCAGCTAAGAATCCCTCCAATCACTCCAAAAACGAGTGCGTCCAGAATGCCGGTATCGGCAGAGAGTAGTTGGCCAATTCCGGATGCGAGCGAAACGATAATGACTACGATAAGCGCCTGAATGGTGGCGCTGCTGTCTCTTTCCACATCTTCGAAGGTGTCAACGCTTAGGCGAGCTGCTCCCAACATCCTGCTTAGCATTTGTGGACCTCACTTCCCTCTCGCTAAAGTATTAAAAATACCTTGGAACTTGGCTTGAAAGTTTCCGAAAAGATGTTAACACATTGTAACAGGACTCGGTGAATGTATTGAGGCGAGGGCTTTGTGGTCAGCCCTGCGTTTGCTCTCGCTGATATATCTGATGCGATGACGGCAGCTGTCCACTACGAACATCCTGCCGTCGTCATCTAGCCTGACCGCTGTGGGGCCCCAGAAGTATTTTTCGATGCTGGCAGACTCGTCGCGCGTGTCGTATATGGTGTCAGGATCGAGATCAGGCTCCAAGTCTGCTTTCTGCCGCTCCTCCAACTCGTCGGGATTGACGCGGAAGTAGTCATCGGACCATTTGGACAATCCGGCGCTGCCTCTGAATGAAGCAAGAAATCTACCTTCAGGATCGAGTATCTGAACGCGATGGTTGCCCCAGTCCGCGATGTGGAGGTTGCCGCTATCATCCAAAGTGATGCCGGACGGCCTGTGCAGTTCGCCGTTTCCATTTCCTGGAGTACCGAAGACCTTAAGAGGCTTGCCATCGGCATCGAACTTCTGGATTCTGTCGTTGCGCCAGTCGGCGACATATACGTTGTCGCTTGAGTCCGTTGAGACGCCCCAGGGAATGTTGAACTCGCCGGGGGCTGTCCCTGCCCTGCCCCATCCGCCAAGATAGCGCCCGTCTGGCGTAAATCGCTGGATGCGGTTATTGAGGCCATCAGCGACCAGCAGGTTGCCATCGGAGTCGAAGGCGATGCCGGAGGGACGGTTGAGTTCACCCTTACCCCTACCCTGCACGCCCCAGCAATCTACGAAGCCGCCGTCCGTTTCAAAGATAGAGATGCGATTGAGCGCCTCGTCAGATATGAACAGGTTGCCTTCGGCGCTCATGGTCATAGCGGAGGGCCACATCATTTGGCCTTCGGCAACTCCGCCCCTGCCGAACTCGCCGTAGTAGTCTTCTTCGACCGTGCAGATGGATATGCGCTTGGAGACCATGCGCTCGGCGACGTCTGAGCCTGCGCGGTTGAGCACATAGAGGATGCCGCCATCGCCCAGCACGAGATCAACGGGGTTGTTGAAGCCGCGCCCGCTGACCGAAAGGAAGCCGATGGTGTGACTGTAACGGTAGTTCATGCGGTTACCCATTCAGTAGTTCAAGCCAGCTGATACTCGCGCGTGGAGGCGATAAGCTGCATCATCTCGATTGCGCGGCGTGTTGACTCGGCTTCGTACGAATCGGTATCGAAGCGAAGGTCTCCCTGCATAGAAGCGTGCTCGTCAAGCTCGCGCCGGGTGCGCTCGGATGGGAGCGATGCCACCCATAAGATCGAGGCAGGCGTCAACGAATTGCGTAGGAGAACGGCTGCCCTGCGCCCTGATTCTGTCAATGATGTCGCTTACACCCGACTTGCTCGCGTCTGAGAAGAGGTCAACGGCAAAATTGATGCGGTTGACCAGCCCTGCGGTGTTAATCCACTCGGTTCCGGTATGCCAGCCTTCTACGCTGGGCGGGTCCAGAATATTCTGTCCCATAAAGTTCGCCTGAAGTCCGAGACGGATGTCTTCCACTTCCGGGAAGTCGAAGCTGCCGCTCATGCGGGCGGAGCCGACGACCATCTCCACCGGGCTTTTCACACGGCGGAACGCAGACGTCTTGAAGAAGTCTGAGTTGAACAGCGTCCTGAGAGTGGAGCGGATGTCGTAGTCACTTTCCATCAACTCCGATGCCAGCAGGTCGATAGCGTCAGGGTTGTTGGGCGGAACCGTCTGCCATGCCGGGACTTGCGCCTCATCTTCAACGAAGAAGTTATAGAGATGACGCGCTATGAACCGCGCCGTCGCAGGGTTCTGGCAGATGATGTCAATCACATCCTCGCCGTCGAAGTCTCCACGCTCGCCGAGGAACGCCTTTTCGCCGTGGTCGTGGTCTTCGCTGAGGTATTGGAACTGCCAATCAAGGCGTCCGTAGGGCCAGACCGAATCGCGGGATACCCTCGACGCGTGAAGCGGCGCGTTGCGTATCGTCCAGCCGGTGAAGGCACGGGAGCACTGGCGCACGTCGTCTTCGGTGTAGTTGCCCACGCCCATGGAGAACAGTTCAAGGATTTCGCGGCCGTAATTTTCGTTGACAGCGTCCTTATGGTTGTCTTTGTTGTCGAGCCAGAAAATCATTGCCGGGTCGCGGGAAAGCTCGACGAGAAGGTTGCGGAAGCTCCCCAATCCTTTCCTGCGGAACATCTCGACCTGCTTGAGTATTGCCTTGGGCTGGTTGAGCTTAGTGTATCCTGTGGCAAAGATGTGATGCCAGAAGAGCGCTATTTTCTCTTCCAACGGGCGACGGGTGTTAATCATGCGGTAGAGCCAGTAAGCCTGGCAGCTTTCCACGTAGATGAGACTGTTCTGGTCGATGTGGTAGCGCCTTATGAGATCTTCATCTTCGAGGGCAGGTGGTGCGTCCTCCGGATGAAGCAGTTCTTCGACAGTTGCTTCGTAGCCCTGAGAGGCGTAGCGTTCAAGTTCCCGACGGCTTGCGCCAAATCCGGCGCGGCGCAGCAGATGCGCCATCAACGCGAGATTTGTGTCAGTCATGGCGTGCTCCCTCTTCTGCGCTACACCTTGCGCTACAGGCCGAATACGCTGATGTGCCCGCATTATACTCAACGCGGTTAGATGGCTCAACCGCAAAGCGGTCGCAGTACCACCAGGAAGATGCGGGCTTCATTCACCCGGCAGAGGCGGCGAGGCGGCTTAGCTGCGGCGATTGCCTAGAACTTCAGGGTTCATTACTCGCTGCGGGCTGCCCTCAATGAAGTTGCGGATGTTCTCCAAGGTCTGCCCGTAGAATCCGCGGTAGGTCTCCTGTGTCACATAGCCCAGATGCGGCGTCAGCAGAACATTGTCCAAGCTCAGGAACGCATGGTCAGTGGGCAACGGCTCCTGGTCGAATGTGTCGAGTCCGGCGCCCGCTATCGCGCCCGACCTGAGCGCGTTAACTAGAGAATCTTCGTCGATGATGGGGCCTCTCGATGAGTTGATCAGATAGGCGGTCGGCTTCATCAGACTGAGTTCGCGCTCGCCAAGCAGTCCCCTAGTCCGTTCGCTGAGGCGCGTGTGGATGGTAACGAGATCGGACTGTGCCAGCAGGTCGTCTTTGCTGACGAGGGCTGCGCCGTTGGCTTCGGCGTGTTCCTGTGTGAGATTCTGGCTCCACGCGAGGATGTTCATGTGGAACGCGCGCGCCACCTCAGCCATCTGACTGCCGATGTTGCCCAAGCCCAATGATGCCGATAGTCTTGCCGTCCAGCCCTGTTCCAACTGTACGCTGCCAAGCGCCGGCGCGAGTCTCCTGGTGTTCCAGAGGAATGTGTCGCAGGAGACCGAGTATCAAGCCCCATGTAAGTTCCATAGTCGCTCTTGACGAGCCTCCAGTGCCGCAGACGACTATTCCTAGATCTGTTGCAGCTTCTATATCGATGGCGGCGTTCCGCATTCCAGCGCTGGCAATGAGCTTGAGGTTGGGTAGCCGCGCAAGCAGGGAGCGCGGAAAAGGCGTGCGTTCCCGCAGCGCCATAACAACGTCAAATTCGCTCAGCTTGTCGGCAATTGCGCTCTCGTCAGTCAGGTGATCGTGGAAGACTGAGACGGAGCATTCGGGTGATAGCAAATCCCAGTCGGCGGATTGCAGCGCGATCTGTTGGTAATCGTCCAGCAATGCAACTTTCATATTTCATGCCATCCTTAACGCAAGTCTCATTTGCAAGAGATTGGATGCTCAGCGTGTCAGCTAGGCGTTTCTGAAAGGTCGGAAGAATGCTCTGATGTCTTCGGCGAGCAATTGGGGTTCCTCCAAGGCGGCGAAGTGTCCACCACTCGGCATTGGCGTCCAACGCCGCAAGTCATAAGAGCGCTCAGCCCACTCTCTGGGCGGGCGGCTTATCTCGGCCGGGAATGCCGCTACACCCGTGGGGACATCTATCTTTTCGTCACGTTCCATCGTCCATGTGTATCTCTGGTTTTCCTTATACATGCGGGTGGATGAACTGATGCTTTCGGTTGCCCAATAGAGGGTTACAGTTGTTAGCAGTTCGTCCTTGCTGAAGCGCCTCTCGACATCGCCTTCGCAGTCGCTCCAGGAGCGATACTTCTCAACAATCCACGCTGCAAGGCCGACGGGTGAATCGTTCAGACCGTAGGCGAGCGTCTGCGGCTTTGTGCCCTGGATGTGCGCGTAGCCGCCTTCTGCATTCTGCCATTCCTCTCTTTCGCGCATGTGTGTTTTTTCTGCGTCAGACAGCTCCTGGGAACCGTCGCCCAGGTACGGTATGGGCCTGGTGACGGAAGTGAGGTGAATTCCTATCAGGCTGCCCGCATGCCCGCGCCCCAAGCGGGATGTAACGCCGGCGCCGATGTCGCCACCGTGCGCGGCAAAGCGGGGATAGTCTAGTACTCCCGTCATGAGCTCATCCCAAAGGGCGGCGGTCTTCGCTACTTCCATGCCTCGCACGGTAGCGTGGTCCGAGAAGCCGAAGCCGGGCAGAGACGGCGCTACAACATCGAATGAGTCGCCGGGATCGCCTCCGTGAGAAGCGGGATCGACCAGCAAAGGGATTATCTTGTGCATCTCAAAGAAGGTGCCGGGCCAGCCGTGCGTAATGACGAGAGGCATCGGGTTGGGTCCTTGTCCCCTCTCGTGGATGAAGTGTATCCCCAAGCCTCCCACCGGAGCCTTGAAGTGGCTGAACGAGTTGATGAGCCGTTCCTGCGCGCGCCAGTCGAAGTCATTACGCCAGTAGTCCACGAGTTCCTTCATGTAGTCCATGTTGGAGCCATAGTCCCAACCGGTTCCCGGCAGTTCGTCGGGCCAGCGGGTGGCGTCGAGACGCCTGTGAAGATCGTCCAGAACATCGTCGCCTATATGTATCTCGAACGGTTCAGGCTGCATTTAATTCTCCCTGACAGGACCTGGGTAAAACGACGGGTAAAGGAAGCGCCGCGCTGAACTCAGAATCTGAGTGGACTCTAGTCCAGCAGGCATACCATATCACAGAAGGTGGGGCGAGCAAGTGGGAGTTTGAGGCGTGCAAGAACGCGCCGAAACTGAGGCAGGAGAAGGGGGTTTGGCTGACCGGGCAATGAGTAGTGAATGGGAGTGAAGCTGTTCGACTCTAGAAAGACTATTCCTAACTGAACTTTGCTACCTGATTTAGGTTTCTGCTTGAAATTGAACCTTCCTCATAGCAGGAGATCCAATCATTGGCATTAGGGATATTCACCATGTCCGCTTCTGCCCTTTTGGCATCTTCCTCAGATTCCCAATAGACGATGTCGGTGTAACCCCCATCGTCGCTCCTGTGAATTTCCCATTTGATTAAACCTGACTGTTTGCTCATCCAATTATTGTAAACGCCGCTCGCAACATCTAAGAGATTTTCCTCCGAGACGTTCTTTGCCAGCTTGTAACTGATTATGTCTTTGTACATTTCTGAAGTATTGGCTCAAACTTTCTTTTGCGAGGCAAACATTTTCTATTGGAAGTCGAAATTGGCGGGAGGATTCTCACGCGGGGCAAGTAGTTTGTGGCTGGCAGAGAGAGCGGGTGAATGTTCATCGCCATAAAGCAGTCTAACACCACTTAAACGACGTTACTGAATTAGTTTTCCCCACTATCTGTACCAGGTGGCATAAGCGTGATCCTCAGCCAACTCTTATATTATACCCTACCATCCGCAGATGGTCCCGATGCGATCAGTGCTTCATTAACGGAAACGCGGCCCGTAGCATGTTGCTGGAGCGATTGCGGGCGCCAGGTCAGGTCAAATGGGGGGAATCGAACTTCAACCTGACGCCAGTTTGTAGCATTTCAGGTAACTCGCGCTCAGGCGGGCCCTCAACACGAAGAGCGTTACAAGATGCGAGTCCGGCAGGATTTCAACAGCGCGGTTCCCTTCAATATATCGGGAGTGGTTTGGCGGCATGGCAATTTAATCTAGTTACGTTTTCGCTTAACACTCAAGCGGACAATTTTCCTGAACTTAGACAGATCTTTGGCACATTTCGATGTTGTCGCCAACATCAGTTTGGAGTGGAGAACCGCGGATGCGGTCGATCTTGGTGCTCCTTTGCCCGTGACCTAATCACGCGGATCAACTATCTGAACATAATCATCTAGCAGCCCGTTGCGCACGGCCCAGACCACGATGCCTTGTTTTGTCCTGATTTCCAACTTGTTCTGTATGCGGTATATGCTGTTTCGAATGGTCAGTCGCGTGTTACCAATTACCTCCGCTATCTGCGCGTAGGTCATGCCTGCGCGAATAGTGTGAGTATCTCCCTCTCCCTCTCAGTTAATCGATGCACTTCTTTGTCGTCCACTTGAGCCGAGTCGTGAATTGCCGCGAATAAGTGCTTTGCCGCGTCCGCCGGTATTCGAAATTCTCCACCAGCCACATCACGAACGGTCGCAAGAAGCTGCTCCATGCCTGAGTATTTCTGAAGATAGCCCGTAGCTCCGGCTGCGATTGACTGAACAAGCGACTCTTCCTCGTTGGACGCGGTAAGCATCAGTACGCGGGTATCAGGCAGCATGTCCATGACTTCTCTGCAAGCTTCGATACCGTCCATCCGCGGCATTATTACGTCCATGATGATCACGTCCGGCTTAATACTTTGGACTGTCCGCACCGCCTCCTCGCCGTCTCCCGCATTGCCCACTACTTCAAATTCTCCCGTCTGCTCCAGGACTTGCCGCAACCCGTCTCTCATGATTGAATGGTCGTCGACGAGCATAACCCTGATCCGTGTATTGGTGGACATTTCTCTAACCTCCACTAGTCGTTCCATAGGGCACGATGCAGGTCACGGTAGTTCCGAGTCCCGATGCACCCCTTCCCACCTCAAGTCGGCCACCCATTCTCTCCGCATCCGCTCTCATGTTTCTGAAACCGTGGCCTCTGTCGGCAAAGTCCTCCGGAAGCCCTATCCCATCATCTTCAACAGACATCCGAAGATTTTTCGTCCTAAATTCGAGGCTCAATGTAACACTCTCCGCGCGAGCATGCCGAAATGCATTCGCCAGCGCGTTGTGTGCGATCGAGAACAGCAAACTTCGTACGACCGTGGATAGTGGCGGCTCGTCGCCAGTCTGCATAAGCTTTGCCGGAACGGACGTGATGGTGGTGAAAGTTGAAGCATGCGCCCGCAGCACGTCGTTAGGTTCCTTGCCCTGAAATATCTGTCCCCCGTCTATCGGATGCCTCAATTCCCACATTACAAATTTCGATAGCTTCGCCGTCGCATCGAGCTTTTTCGATCTGTTCCCGGTTGGACCGATCCCCGAGCTTCTCTGCTGCCTCGATGCCCAGACCGATCAGGTATGCCCACTGCGCGGTGGTGTCGTGAATGGTCTGAGAGATCTCGATTCGCTGCCTATGAAGTTCTCCCTCACGCTCTACCGCGTCCCTTCTTCTTTTCCGTTCGACCCAGATGATTAGGTTGACTAAGCCCATTACGGCGTAGAGTCCACCCACCCGATAGAGCAACACTTTATCCTGGTCTTCTGCAAGACTGATACCTGGAGCAACCAGTGTGCACAGGGCCGCATATATGAGAGCCACCACAGTAACCCATAACACATTCAGACGCAGGGATGTGAAAGTTGTCGCGAAAGATGTCACAACAAAGTAATAGAGGACGAAGTATCTGCTGCCAAGCCCACCGGATAGTGAAGTACTGAAAGAGACGTACACCACATCCGCAAAGCTGAGAAGCAGGAGCCAGCGGGCACCAATGGCCTTGTTCGACCGGATGCGGTAATGCACATATCCGTTGAGTGCCATGGCGGACGCGACATAAAGCGTATTAAGGATGTGGCTGACCGCCCCATAGTCAACTCGATAGTTGACCTCTGCCATGACACCGACCAGTATGATCCAGCGGACCCAGATTGAGATCTGGGCGCCATGCCTTAGTTCATCCGGATCGCTCTCGATTGCACTCAGGTTGCGAGTGGGAAACGTGACGCCTATGGCTCTTCTAATACTCATGCATTAGTCCCACATGACTCATAGCCAACCGCGATGACGATAGGGTTCTTGGTCATTGTACATCGGTTCCAAGGTATGTTGGGATTGACCTCTCTCCAGCAGTTTATAGTAGCGTACACATCAGAGCGGTGCTTAACAAGATCGCAATTGTACAAAACTTTGAATAGTCATGGACTGTTACAACAGTACTAGAAGACTCCAGCCCTGAATGGAGCCTTTGCTGAATGCGGTATACTACGGCGAAGACCGCAAGGACGGCCGTTCCAACCGACTGTGTTCGCCGCTAGGTCAAATGGTATCGACATGTATCGCTGACCAGCTAGGAGCCAGCGACGGTCGTAGGAAAATGGGCCAAAGAGAATCGGCGCGGCGGAACACAATGGTGCGGCGAATTGCCATCGTAGGTGGAGGAGTTTCAGGACTTGGTGCCGCATGGGCGTTGCATCATCACCGGTTACCGCTTTAACTTCCGCCTGTTCGAGGCTCAGGAACAGTTTGGCGGAAATGCGGTTACAGCCTACATACCGCAAGACGACGGCTCATCAATTCCCTTTGACATTTCCGTCAACGCCTGTATCCCCTCTGTTTATCACCACGTCCTGTTGTTGTTGGAAAAATTCGGCATCGAATTGATCGATACCAAATTCAGTTACAGCGTTCATTACGGCGATGGTGTCTATGCCACGATTTCGATTCCGAAATCAGAGACCATTTGCAATTCGCGATTCAGGAAGGCATAGCGGCGTCATACTGCCAACGGCGAGCCTCAGGGAGTGGAGCTGTCGCGGTCCTCCGGATCGGGATAGAACTGGGCGCAGTAGTACCTAAAGGGCATGATTTTGCCGTCGGAACGACAAAGGAGCGAGCGCGATCTGTACTATTTGCGACTCCAGATTACCACATCCTGCAGAACGTCCCGTCTTTGCTGAGACGCCATTATCTTGTTCATGATGGGCGCGCGAAATCTCACTGGGAGAAACCCTAGGCCTGCGATCATTCGCTTCGGCTTGCGTATCTCCCGCGCCTGCGAGACCAGCGACAGGTCGATCAGTGCGCCGGCAACCGGCGTCGCCAGCACCCACAGGCGCAAGTCCATTCCTATCGAGCGCTCGCGGATTTTGCACGAACGAGTAGCCCAGCCCAACGACAGGGGTGCTGGCCGAGATGTCAAAGGTGAGGTTCACGATTCCGGTGATGGTTCGAGTCCGCTTAAAGTCGAAACGAGTCTCAAGACAGGGGCCCTCCACAGACACTTCTAAGACCGGGTCCACGTTGTCGTAGCCGTGTACATAGCGCAGGTGGGGCAGAACTACTGAGTTCTCCGTTGTCTCCTGCGGATGGCCGGGAAAGCGAAGGGTATTGATTTCGAAGTCACTCCAGCCGACTTGATCCGGCGGCTCTTCGGGAAGCCTACGCGAAGAAGTTTAGCTTCGCCGAATACACTTCGATTGCTCACGACTTCAGTTTCCTGACCAAGTTGCGTGTTTGAATCATTTCTTATACATTGACCAATATACCGCCCGGGACCGAGTCACGGTCGGATTCCACAGGGAGGAATGCGATGGTCGCGAGCAAAATACTGATGGTGGACGACGAGCCGGACCTCAAGCCGCTGGTCATGAGCAGGATGCGAAGGGACATTCGTGCCGGAAGGTATGAGTTCATCTTCGCGGAAGACGGAGTCGAAGCCGTAGGCATCCTGTCCAGCGACAAGGACATCGACATCATCATAACGGACATCAACATGCCTCGCATGGATGGCCTGACTCTATTGAACGAGATAAGTAAGATCAATCCGGATACAGTGGCGATCGTCGTGTCGGCATACGGAGACATGCCGAACATATGCACGGCGATGAACAGAGGAGCTTTCGATTTCGTAACCAAACCCATAAACTTCCAGGATTTCAGGGTGACCATTTCGAGGACGCTGTCACATCTGGAGGAGTGGCGAGTCGCGCAGTCCACAAAAGAACGACTGCTGGCGATGGAGATGGAGCTGGATCTTGCCAGTAGAATGCAGAAATCGATCCTGCCTACCGCGTTCCCAGA
This sequence comes from Geodia barretti, assembly GCA_030341885.1. NCBI lineage: Eukaryota > Metazoa > Porifera > Demospongiae > Tetractinellida > Geodiidae > Geodia > Geodia barretti. The sequence continues at coordinate 4,328 of CASHTH010002503.1, read as the reverse complement.
ATCCAGAGATTACCAGAACCATGCCCGTATGGAACCTGCCCGGGAGGTAGGAGGAGACTTCTACGATCTGATAAGACTCGAAGACGAAAAAGTTGGCATAGTAATGGCCGATGTCTCGGAAAAGGGAGTACCTGCCGTTCAGCCCACTGTGTCTATCAGAACAATGCTCAAGGGAGCGGCGATCAGCTACGAAAACCCGGGCGACGTTCTTACGGAAGTCAACTCACTTATATGCAAAGAAAACGATGGCGAAAAGTATGTGACGGTCCTTTATGCTGTTTACAACCCTTCCTACAGCTCGCTAACCTACGCCAACGGCGGGCATGAATCCTCGCTTCTGATTCACAGGGATGGCGTCCTCGAGAGGCTTCCCTCGACTGACGGAATGGCTCTGGGGATTACGCCGTCCGAATCATTTGAGGAGAACACGATATTGCTGGCGCCTGGCGATACGGTCATTTGCTACACCGACGGCGCAACTGATGCTGAAGACACTGCGGGCGAACAGTTCGGGCAGGACAGGCTGGCAAGGCTATTTGAGGAAGAGGCCTCCTACGGCGCAGGAGAATCCGTAGACATGGTTTCTTCCGGCATAGACGACTTTGTGCGTGGAGCAACACAGGCCGACGACATTACTTGCCTCGCATTGTATCGGACATAGCAGTCGTACTTCATTGCATCGGCTCGAGGTCCGCGACGGGCGAATGCGCCATTATGCGACAAACACTCTTTCGGTGCATTTAACCTGCTGTAATTCTCAACTTCGCAATTCGGCGACCAGTACGGTAACTATGTCTATGTCGTGGTATTTCCGATGTTGAACGGAAGAGGCGTAGTGGCGAAGCAGTCGAAATGATATGTCCTCCTCATCCTGCAATTCGGGCTGTTCGCTGAGATAAGCCAGCCTGTCTCAAGATTCTCTCCCCAGAAGTGGCCATAAACTCAACCTCTATGGGACCGCCAGACACGTCGCGCCCTGACAATCAGGCGCTTTCCGGGTTCCGATTCTTCTCCATTCTGAGACATCAGACTAGTGAGACGTTTCCTCACCGACGGAACGGAGTCTTCCTGCAGATGCCGCATTCCATCCCTGACTTCGTCGCGAAAGTGTGCAGGAAGTCATCGAGCCTCGGTAGGTCGGACATGCTCAGATTTACATTGAGACGCTTGCCCCTGGATGAAGTCATTTCCACAAGGGCAGTGAGCACTATCACGCATACCGAGCCGGTCGTCATGCCGTTGCTCAGGAGGGTCTCGAGATTCCCGGTCAGAAGTTCAGGGAAGATCAACTGGTTCTGAAAACCCACACCCAGCCAGAGGGATAACCCCACAATCGCGGACTTACGCCCATCAATGCCGTCCCGCACGACTATGCTCATTCCCTGCACGAAGAGAAGCGCGAGCATAAAGACCATGTATGCCACCAGAACCGGGCGCGGAATCGCAACGGCTAGGGCTATCGCCTTGGGCAGCACGGCTACTGCTATGAGAATCAGCCCTCCATAAACTCCAATGCGGCGAGCGGCGACGCCGGTCAGGATTATCCGCGCCGATTGGATCCTCCAATCATATTGGGCAGAGCGCCTACGGCCGCGCAAACAGATTAGTCAGAGCGAGGAGATTGTGCGCCCCCTGAACGACGCGGAAATCGGTTGCTCGCGGTCTTCGCCACGCAACCTGCTGAATCGCCACCGTGTCACTGATAGAGTTTATCGTTGTTGCCATTATGACTATCACGAATCCTGGCAGCAGCGACCAGAATGTAGCATTGAAGCTCAGATCGAAGCCCGGCCATTCGTTTGCCGGAAAACCCACCCACGGCGCTTCCAGCACGCGCTCAAAGTCATACAAGCCCCACGCCACCGCTGCCGCACAGCCCGTGGAAATCCCGATAATGGGTACCCACTGCTGCAATCGTGATGAGGCAAACAGCCTCATGCCAACGAGAACGAGCAGAGTCGCACCTGCGAGAATCGGCGCCGCGATCATTGGGGCGCCCTCTGGGTATATCGGGCAGCCTGCCGAGCACGACCGAAATTATCGTGGCCGACATCAGCATCAGAACAGTGCCTGCAACCTGTAGGTGTGATGATCCGACGCAGCAACGAAAGCCTTGTGATGAAGCGCGAACTGTATCACAGCCGAAATCGCTATGAGGCTTGACAGCATGGCAGGTCCGCCTTCTGACAGTGCCGTTATGCACACAGCTATGAACGCGGAAGCTGACGCTACAAGAAGCGAGTAACCGGAGCCGAAACGCCAGAGGCGGGTAGTCTGAAATATTCTGCTTAGACCACAGGTCACCAGGCTTGTGAAGAATATCCACGACAGGTAGTCTTCCGTCTGTCCGCCGGCCAAGGCGACTATCGATACGGTAGCGGCCATGGCTGCTATGGAGCCCATCACATTCTGAAAGCCGTGGAGTAATGAAGCCAGATGACCCGGTCGCTCGTCAGGCTGGTATAGGAGCCCCTCGTTGATGTGAGATGTGGAAGCCATTGTGAAATTGGGCAGAATGAGTTTAATCTTCAACGTTGGCGGTTGGGGAGTTCTGATCTTGTCAATTCCTCAACGTGCAACCTACGCAGAGTGTTAGCGGAATCATAACATCTTATTGCGGCGCTCTGGCTACATGCTCCGGCGCGATTGGCTTTCTTGCTCTCGGCCCTATTGTCACACTGCATGCTTGGCTCTACTAAGGGCAATTGTTGGGTACTCTGAAGCCTAGGTTTGCGAGAATCCGCCATGCAACACTAGTGCGTAATTTTTTGCATCGGGTTGTCGGGGATTTGCAGGAGGCGCACCACACAAAAGGACGTCGCATCCACAATAGGAATCATCGGAGATTGTAAGCCCCTACTCTGCGAGCAGACGCGGAAGTTCCGCTTCCAGTTCCGCCACACAAGCTTCAGCTGTAAGACGGGTTGCCTGCTCATTGTCGGCGCGAGTCCGCTACGCTTCAGCGCGAGCTGTGGCCTCCACACGACTGACTCTCTACTCCTCGCGTCTCAAAACCAACCGTCCAGCAACAGGGTCCCAGAACCGCAGGTCTCCACTGATCCACCAAAGGTCGAGTTCCAACACTTCGCTGTGAGACCACGCCCGCCCATCATCCTCTTGGCGCAGCTCCAATCGACGATACTCCCCATCCGCCAATCGCTCTCTCACTAGCGACTCACCGTAAAACTCTCCAACCGTAGCGTCAAATCGCCAGTATTCACCCACGCCAAGGTCTGCATACAACGCACGCTTGCTCCCTAGGTCGTTGTTCGTCGTGTCCTCAGAGCCTATCTCCAAGACGAAATTGGGTGCCTTCCCGACCTCCTAAAGCAGATAGACGTTGTTGTTCTCTATCTATGCCAGTGTCTCCTTCGACAATCCGAGCGCCACATAGCAGTCCGGAGACACCGAGCGGCGAGGGTTGCCTTCGACAAAATAGATGGAAGTGTCGCAATTCACTCTGACGCCCGGAACGGCCTCTGAAGTGGTCATCAAGGTCACCTACAATGTTGCGGCGCAGGGGTGCTTGAAACTCTCAATCAGGCAATGGCATTCCGTTCTTTTCGAGGATGATTATGGAGGTCGCTGCTGGGACAGCCATGGACTTCCTACGTGACTGTCGGAATTCCAACCGCAGCTAAGAGGGCGCGGCGTGGCAGCTCACCGCTCAGTCAACAGCCAATGCCGCTGCTGACTGCCGCAATGGCTCGGAGTTTCCGCAACAGATGTAGGTAAATTGTTGCACGTGACTTCTGGTTGGTAAGACCGTATATCGAGTCCGATATCAGCCTTATAGTCTGTTGATATGTCCTATGTATAACGTGCGGATAGCGATTCGTGCTGGATGGTCGCAAACGGTGCCGGCAGTCGCGCGATCCGACGCATTTACCTTACCGAAAAGGATCAACGCCACAGATATCACGCCTGTGCTGGTATGGTTGAAACCTAAGGATCGACTTGGGCAGAGTTCGACGGCTCACTCGCTCCGGCACTGCGTCCACCGCCTTCACACCGTATACGTGTCATATGCCCGGAGCGACCTCTGTGTCGGTGTAAGTGGTGTCGGTGCTGACGGTTTCGTCGACATGTACCGACGGTGTGTCTTCGCCCTTGGTTCAGCTTCCGGTGTCGGGATGGCGATGGGTGTATATTTTTCGGTTGAAGTTGGCTCAGGTTCAGGCGTGCCGGCAAGACATTCAGTGTAATTCGTGGCCTGAAGTCCCACTTGACGGGCAACCGCGATATCGCCAGGATTCACAATACTGAGATACGTTGCCGCTTATGCACTCTACGACTCTGGGCTGACTATGGAAATGTGTGGGAAGGCG